>MCJB01013160.1:140882-192790 GCA_002018475.1 Nicotiana obtusifolia | reverse complement strand
GGAAGAAAACCTACTCCGGATGGATCAGAACATTCGTGTCACTTCTTCTAAGATGGAAAAGACATTTCCATATGGGTTTTTTGATGTGATGGAACACCTTCCAATCCACCTTGTACACGAGACACGACTTGGAGGGCCTGTTCAATGGCGATGGATGTATCCCTTTGAGAGGTAATATTATATGTTTGATGTAATTTTCTATTTTATTTTAATGTTCTTGGCTAACCTGAAATTATGTAGGACAATTGGTAAATGCAAACAATTTGTTAAGCAGAGGAATAGGATTGAAGGATCTATATGCGAAGCTTATCTTGCAAAGGAGACTGCTCATTTTTGCTCTTATTATTTTGAGAGTAGAGTGCCATGTGCTAGGAATAGGCCCAACAGGCACACAGTCGACCTTAGGAATAATCCATTATATCCACCTATGTCCATAATCAATCAACCAGGCCGAGGTTCTAAAGATGTTAGAAAGAGGAGTTTGAGCGTATGGAGTTCAAGTCAGCTACACTTCACGTGTTGCTAAATTGTCCCGAAGTTGTACCATTTCTCAAGTAAGTATTGATTTAGTAGTTATCAAAATATAACAATTACTGTGATTACATCTCAATGCAACTACTAAAAATATTTGATGTGTCACAGTCACTTCGTGGGTCAATTTGGCCATGATGCTGTATATACGAGAATTGATACGTGGTTCAAACAATTTGTAAGTTTCTCCTTAAAATATTCTAAAACTATGTAGGTAAACAATATTTGGAAGTTATGCTAACATATGAATTTTTTTAACATATGTAGGTAAATGATCCAAATAATGGTGTAAATCAATTTTTGAAAGATATATCTTGGGGACCTGGGGTTGAGGTCAGAACAATATCTAAGTACGTTGTGAATGGATATAAGTTCCATATCGAGTGTTGCTTTAAAAATAAAAATAGCAACAACAGTGGGGTGTGGGTTCAAGGTGGTGATGGCAACCAAGATGGAGATATTGATTATTATGGTGTGATCAAAGAAATAATAGAACTAGAATATACAGGTTGGCCATATAAGAAATTGATACTCTTTAGATGCAAGTGGTTTGACCCACACCCAACAAGAGGTACAAGAGTCCACAATCAGTACAACATAATTGAGGTTAATCATACGAGAGAGTATGATCGCTATGATCCTTTCATAATTGCACATAATGTTAGGCAAGTGTATTAAGCTCCTTATCCATTACGGCGGAATAAGTCTGATTGGTGGGTTGTAATAAAAACCAAGCCTGTGGATAGGGTGGAAGTCGAGAATGTGTTAGATGTTGCATATCAAAACGATATCTCTACTGTTGACCAAATAGTGGACGAAGTTTTAGAAAATGATTTGGAACATCCTGAGCACATATTGGAAGAAGTTGATATTTTTGAAGTAAGAATTACAGCAAACGAGGAAGAAGTATCAACTGATGAAGCTCAAACTACCGAGGAAGAAGAATTCTCGGAGGAGGAACTATAGTCGATGAGCTTTAAACAGTTGGTTTCTTAACAACTCTCGTTTATAACTACTTTATTTATATCTTTCAATCTAAATATGTATTATATTATGCATGACAGGCAAGGGTCGAGGTAACAATGATTCTAGTAGTTCTCGGGGTCGAGAAAAGGCTAGGAAACCAAAGAGGAGGGTAGAAGATTATACTCCATCTTGTCCTGCCGTTTCAGAGTTGCCTATGCCTACATCTTTTCCTCCACCCCAGGGCTATTCTGAGCTGCCACAGTATCACCAGCCCTACACCTTCGTGCAGACACCAGGTCTTTCGTCACAGGGCCATAGGACTGTACGTCCGACATACAGTCCAGCTGTCGCACATCTACGTGGATCTCAGCCATCTACATCGCATGGACCGCATCGATCCATGTCACATCCAAATGGATCACAGGCATCAGTGTTAGCCACTCGGGTCACAGCCACTCGGGTCATAGCCACTCGGGTCATAACTATCAGTGTCACGTCCCCCTGCGGCCCATACAACTATGTCGCAGTCGCAGGGCTCGCAACCATCTTCATCTGGGACTCCATCTATTACTGGCCTTCGCCTGCGAGACACTAGCTCTGACCCCCCTACACCTTGCACACATGCCTCTGATGTACATGGTTCGGACGGTGATGGTGATGATGACGAGGAGGTGCATCGTGATCAATATGGCAGGATCATCATAGTCCCTGAGGGTGACGGGTAAGAGTTATTTGTTATTTTTACGTTTATTGTTTTGTACAGTTTTACTAAGATATTAATGTATTTTTTTATTAAATTGGAGGTTCATCCCAAGTAATATTACTACAAGGATAATCACCCAAGCTACCAGAAAGCTATTTGATGGCCCTTATGCGACTTGGAGTGATTTTCCACTATCGCTTAAGGAGAAAATTTTCAATGAATTTAAGGTATAAATGTTGTTTTAAGCAGCACAATTATTTATATTATGATATTTCCATCTAAATACTTAAATTTTGAAATACAGAGCAAGTGTGTATGGGAACGCCGCTATAGCGCGGATGTAGCTGCTAATTTCCATCTCAAGGCTCGCAAGCGGTTGTCACGTTACTTTTCCAAAGCTAGAAAGTTGAACCAGAAACCCTCTTGGTTGCTTGAGCATCTACGGGAGGATTTGCAAAGGCAATGGCTAACCGCAGATTCTTAAAGAAGAGCGAGAAAGGAAAGAAAGCTTGTGCTTCTGAGAAGGGAGGCTCCCTGCACACTGGAGGTGCGATCAGCCTCGGGACAATAAAGAGGAGAATGGTACGTAATTGCTTAATTTAATTTTAATTTTCAACATATATCTACTCTGTTTCTTAACTAAAATTTATACCAATGAGGCAAGATGAGTTATTCAAGGAGACTCATATTGTCAAGAAGAAAAAAAATTCGGATGAAGAAAGGTAGGTCGAGGACCGAGCCTTGACTGTACATGTAAGTTTTTAATTTTCATTAAATATTTTGATTTATTTTTATATAACTTTTGAAATACTAATTCAATGTAATTTTTCTTATAGGGTCGCTTTACAGCTGAGGTGGAGGAATTCATACGCGGCCAGTCACCATCTTCATCGGGCGACCCAATCCAACCGTCGGACGAGGATACTGAAAGACTATGGACACAGGCTGCTGGTGGTCCAAAATGGGGGAAGGTATACAGGCTTCCCACTAAAAAATTCCATCGCTATAAGTGTGGAATGCAAGGAATCGGGACTTTCGCGCAAGCTGAGCAACTTGGTGGGAAGAGCCTCTCCTCTGTGCGGGAGACTGTGGTAAAGCTCACAGCCGAGCTAGAAGCCTCCAAGGAAAGAGAAAGGATTAGAGATGCTCGGTACATTGGCATACAAGAGCTGCTTAAATCTCTCTTGACTTCTGGCGCTTTTCCGATTCGCCGGTCTCGTGAGTCATCGCCCGAGGCTCGCCTTCCCCGTGCTAGTTCCTCCCGTCCTCCCCGTTATCATCCCTCCGGTCCTAGACAACTATACCTTTTTTCATACCGTCTTCGTGATGAAACTTCATCAGACGATGAGATAATGATGTATAAAATAATCCTTGACTTGTAATAATAGTTAACTTATTTTGGTTAGCTTAATGTATAAGTTCAATTGAACTTTATAGTTTGTTATTTTTAATTGTTGTTGTTGTTGTTGTTTATTGTTGTTGTTGTCGTTGTTGTTGTTGTTGTTGTTGTTGTTGTTGTTGTTTTTGTTGTTGTTGTTGTTTATGGCATAAAATGCCATAAACGAATTTGGTATGTTGTTGTTATTGTTGTTGTCGTCGTCGTTGTTGTTGTCCGTTATGGCATAAAATGCCTGTTTAGGATTTTGGTAAGCTGGCAGGTGGTGTAGCTGCCAAAACAGGTAGTTTCTGCAAAAAATGAACCAAGAAAAGTGACCAATGTTGGTCTCTAGTTGGTCGCTTTTCTCTGGAAAAAAAAAAAATTTCTGGGAAATAGCGACCAATGTTGGTCGCTATTTAACCCAGATTTATCAAAAGTAACCAACGTTGGTCGCAAATTAACAATCTCAGTAAATATAGCGACCAACGTTGGTCGCTTATGATAAAAGAAAATTAATTCTTGCAGATAGCGACCAACGTTGGTCGCTTAATTAAAAAAAATCAAAAAAATTAATTATATAGCGACCAAAGTTGGTCGCAATTTTCTAGATTATAATAAATATAAAAAAAAAAACGTCATTTATATTTGGAGACCAACTTTGGTCGCCAATTTAACAACCAAAGTTGGTCTTCATTTTCTCTACCGGGAATATTTGGTCCTTTTATCTTAGAGACCAAAGTTGGTCGCTAATTGGCGTCTAACTTTGGTCCCTAAGGTAAAGGGACCAGCTTAATATCGACCAGACCTTTTTGGTCGCTTTTTTATTGCTTTTGGCCAATAAGCGACCAACTTTAATCGCTTTTTGTGGTCCTTTTTTCTGAATTTCTAGTAATGAATATTTTGGCTAGCAACGTTCTTCTGAGAGTTTATTGAATTTAGCTTGGCTAAGCGAAAATATAATTATGAGGCCTAAAATGGAAATAAAATGCTGATCAAATTGGAATATAAAAACATGCTTCTACTATCCAAATAATGGCCAGGATCATAAACAGAAATATTTTAAGAACTTAACCGTCACATATGTTCCTATTATTGGCATATAAAACATACCATATATAAGTCAAAGTTTTGTTGCAAAGTCGAACGTCCAAAAATTATCAAAAAGTCATCAGAATGTACATAAATTGTTGTGTTTTGCGTTTTAAGTTTCCTATTATTTTGTACAAATAGTAACATATCATATTTGTGGCAAACACTGTGGGTTACTACGCGTATGTGGGCATACACAATCTCTTTTCTCTGAGGGAAATCCACAGGTTTAATGTATCAATTTTTCTAGAAGTACCTACAAAGCTATAAGGATCAAAGTATGACCATACATTTTCTGAATAAATGGTAAGACATTTTCCGGAGGATAATTAAATAACTCAGAAGAGAAAAAACAAAAACAAATTAAGAGTTGTTCAACTTGGTTGGATCCATAAGAGCGTACATGAGCAAGAAGAATAGCAGATAGTACCTCGTAAAATTAGAGACAGCCAACGTTGCTTCTGTAGGTTTACTGTACGTAGCATGATCTTGGATGAAATATGTACTAATTTTAATTTTACCTACTAAATTAAAATAAGCTTTATTGATTTGATATAAATATTTATACCGGTTTCATATACTTACTACTAGAGCGGCACGGCAACGTAACCCTAAAATTTTCGGTGTTAATATACTCCAATGGTATCAAAGCTTATAGTGAGTGGTAGATAAGTAGCTATAACAGTCTCACACACAACAAATACTAATCAAATTCTCACGCGTCAGAATAATAATGGATGGATCATTAGCCAAGTATTCAATTAACGTGTATAATTGAAGATATAGATGCTCCTATAATCGTATGCGCGGTAGGTTTGTTGGTTTTTATCGTTCAGACTACGGCAATAAGAGATCGAATCCCATTGGTCTAATTTGGATAACTACAAGGAAAATATATGGGTCTACGCCGAACGCAGCAAAATTAAGCGAAAGAAAAGATTCTTGGAATCGCAATTATTGTGGGAGAATCAACGAATGTGAATTCTCATTAGCTGGCAGTAATCTAGATTCCCGAAACTGTTCCCTTTTGGGATGCTGCGAATGGGGAATGAGGAGGCCTCGTGCCATTATCTTTTTATAATTGTTGTGTGATTGACGTCATACCGAAAATTTGGTCAGTAAGCCTTTAATTGATACTTAAAATAAGGTTTTGTACTCGAATTCATTATTTAAATCAAATTAAATAATTTAATTTTTTATATTTGTTTACCCTCAAAATCAGATAGCAATTTAATTTATAGTGATTCTAAAGATACGTAATCTAATTTGATACAAAATGAGAAATCAGATTAAGATTGAAATTAATGATAAGAAAAGTAAATCCAAACCACACAAGTTGAACAATCTTGACCTTGAAGGCTGGTCACCCTCGAGTCGAAAGTGCTACAATCGATGTCGGAACAGAGTAACGAGATAATAATAACTAGAAATGATAGTTTATTGCTTTGGGATTGCGAGTTATCGTGCTTTACAAATAATCAGACCCCCTTTATATAGTAGGGGAGTCCTACTTTAGGTACAACACTATAAAAGGTAAAAAATCTCATGATTTGCTAATTAGTCGGTTTTATTGATACGTGCCGATATTCCCGCCGTGATATGCAACCGGTTATGGATTTTCGGCCTTCTGTTATTTAGGTTCGACGACCTTCCATCGAGCATGTTCGGGGTCAGGATCGGTTCTGAATCACGGGCTCGGTGTTCTCGAATACAGACGTTCTAACTTCATGTCCTGCTTTGATGAAGCTTGGGTCAATTTTCAATCCTTCACGTTCCAAGCCCAATCTGCCTTGTATTAATTGAGCCCGATTTCGACCGTGCACAGATAGTCCCCTCGTTTTTCGGAGAGTAATGACGAAAAACGATATGAGCCTCAAATTCTCACCATACGAGTTCCTGATGCTTGCTCCGACGAATGACGGCGGACTTATGACATAAGTGATGCAAATAGTAGAAACGTCCCATCAGCGCAACCTTTAAGGCATTAAATGCATGTCAGTTGACGGCTGCCGCTTCGGTGCGAACCGCCGTTTTGAGAAACAATAAATACCCTCCTTATCCAATTCTTTGAAAACTTTACATTCAAATACTCTGTGTTTTTTAAAGAACTTCGTCACTCTCATCTCCAAAACCTCTTGCTTTCTGGTTTTGTGAAAGCCTTCATAAGCAATCTACGAATTATGTCTCCTTCTTATCAGCATCTTTTTTCTTCCTCTTCTTATTCAAAAGTAATGGCAAGGACCTCAAAATCCGTTCCCCAAAAAGAAAACCCCTCTTCCCCAAAACCGACTGAGAACATTTCGCTTGTTGTCACCGAGGAATCAATACCGGAACCTCTCCTAAAAATGTTCGTCCCCTCGGGGTACCCAACCGGAGCTGATTTCAAGATTGAGAAAACTTCCTCAATACCGGGTCGGTGTGAATCGGTCTCGAGGTACGTCTGTTCGATCACCGATAGTGTTCTCGATAAAGTCAAAGAGGACTGCAACTAGGTCGGCAAGTGCGTGGTGGTTCCCGCGCCCGAGGAGGTAATCACCACTCACGTGGAGGATTTTTTAAGTGTTTATACTTATCCCTTTATGTTGGGACCTTTGGACCCGGTCATCATAGCCTTTTGTAAAAGGTATCAGGTGACACTAGGCCAAATTCATCCCTCCTTCTAGAGGATAGTTATCCTCCTCTACTTTTTTGTAAGTAAGATCTAAGGGTGTCCTTTCAACAATGACCATCTCATGCGTTTGTACAGTCCCCCAATCTATTGAGGGGGCTAATAAAGCTTGCCCGACAGGCTAGTAAGGCCCTATTTTCAAGCATCGACGAGGATCAGGACCGAGGTTGGTTGGGTCGATTTGTTCGAGTGAAAACGTCGGACCTCATCCCGGCCGAGGACAAGTCATTTCCTGAAAAATGGAACATGAAGCGTAAGTATACCTTTGCCTTTGGGAATTTGCTTATCATTTCCCTTGTGTTCTTCTTCTTATCAATTTTCTATGATGCAGTCGTCGCGCGAATGCCGGATGCAGTTTCTTGACTCAAGGAATGGGTTAAGGGGATCGTATCACAAAAACCATATTCCGAGCGCGCATGGAGCGAGCTTTCAAAGGGCCGGTGGGAGGCGCGGTCTCATGGAGAGATTTTCTCTTTTAATTACACTTGGCCTACTTTTTATGCCGTCGAGTTATAACATGCTTCGCTTCTCCTTTGTAGGTTTATCAAAAGATGTTGAAATAAGGCCTCCGCCTGGGGATGATGATACTTACGTCGAGCCCCCTACTTCGAAGAAAGATAAAGAGAAGAAACGGAAAGGGTCTCCTAATTCTCCGGGCTTCTAGAAGAAGAGACCAAAGAAGAGATTGTCTCTTAAGCCCAAAGGAAGTGCCAGTTGTCGATCATTGTCCGCCGACATGGTCCATCGATTGAGGGATGAGTCCGAGGGCGAGGATGAAGACTTTGACCTAGTGGCCAGTGTGCCATCCCAACGAAAGGCAAGGAGCCTCCGAACCAGGGGCTGGTGAGGCTGATGTGCATCAAGTCCGGGAAGCCGAGGTGGGAGCAGGAGCTGAGGCTTCACTTGATACGAGGAAAACGCCGCAAGAAGCACTTGGTCCGACTGAGATCGTCGACTCGCCTACGTTCACAAAGTCGATGTTTAATGAGGCCCAAGTGGAAAAAGAACGCCCTCTCGAAGAAGTCCATAGATCGAAAGACCATTTCCGTGGTTTTTTCGATGGCGTGGACTCGATGGCCACGGAGGATGCTATTGGATTCGGTGAGCTAGAGATACCAAGGAAGAGCTCACCCTCTGAAACAAGCGGAACTTCTTTAAGTCCGAAATTGGTCAATCGATTCCCTGCCCCAAGCGCATATCCTGATCGAAAATACACCGTTGTTTTTCCCTTCCCGAGGATGCCCGGGATCTTTCCGCCCCCATAGGGATGGCCAGTTACCTTCAGTGCTTAGTGACCGAAGAAGATCAAGAAAATATAAACGAGGTGGAGGCGCCCTGCTTGTACAACGAAGCTCAACAGGCGTTGAATTGGGTAAGTGGGGGTATCCTTTATTATGTACTAAGATTTTATCGCAAGCAATTGTAACATTTTTCTTTGTGCTTGCAGGCCTCGATGCTCCACCACGAGACTTTTCTCCGATACGGAGAAGAGCTGAAACGCCATGAGGCCGAGGTTCGGGAACATATTGAGAGGAAAAACACCCTTAAACTTCTCAATGAACAGCTCGAAAGGGAGGCTAAGAGTCTCCGTGCAGAGCTGGAGGTAGCTCGGAAGGATCATGCTGACTTGGTCGAGCAGGTAAAGGTTTTCGAAGTGAGTAATGATGAATTTGATTCAATGACTGATGGTTAAAATACGCAGGTCCAGCAGAAACTCGATCGGATCGATCATCTTCGAATTGAGATGGATGTGGTTAAAGCTGAGGCCGATGAATGGAGGGGTAAGATGGATCGTATGGCCTCGAAAAAAGAGACAGCTCGGACACAACTAACTTTAGTAGAAAACTAGCTAAGAGCGACAAAAGAAAACGCCGAGACCCATACCAAAAGGGCCGAGGAATTTTAATCCCGGGTTGGTTTGGTTGTCTCAGCTCGGGATAATCTAGCGAGGGAGCTTAAAATGGCCAAGTCAGAAACCGCCGTGATCGGAGCCGAAGCTGATGAAATGGTGACTCAGTGCAAGGCTGACACCGAGGCGGCTCAAGACCAATCAAGAAACATGGTCGAGCATATGAAGTGGCATTCCCGTAGGCAGGCCCTTGAGGAAGTCCACGCTAGGGGTTTTGACTTATCTGTGGAGATTGAGGATGCCAAGATGTCCGAAATCGAGGGCAGAAAATTGGCCTACCCCGAAGAGGATGATTCCGAGGGTTCATTCAGGTTCGAGGGATGAGGAGACCCCGGAAATCCCGATGACGAGGCGGGACCTAGTCGAGATCAAGTCGCTTGTGTTTGATTTTACCCCATTCTGCGCTCAATACTGTGTATCAAGGCCGCTCGACCTCTGTAAAAATTTGTATCGGGCCATTAGGTACCTTAAAAGGATACACACACACACACACACACACACACACACATATATGAGGCTTGCCTTTCACAACGTTCAAATTTCTCCTTTGCCTTTTTATTTGCATTCACAAAGATCGAAATGCCTTAGCGTGAAATAGTTAGGTTGTGTTCTAGGGCTCGAACGAGTCTTGCCTCTAACATAATTTCATTTTGAGGCATCGTGGGGAATCGGTGCTACCGAAAACGTTCTTCCCCAAAATAGCTTAGTTCTATAATTTCAACGCCTTGTTATTTTTGTTGTGGCCTTCAGACGTCTCCAAGTCGTTCTTATACGGCCATAGCCTTTATAGTTTGGGCAATGCCAAATAAACTTTGTGCCTTCGGATTTTGTTAACCCGAAATAGATTTAGCCTTTTAATTCGGGCATTGCCAAATAAGCTTCGTGCCCTCGGATTTTGTTAACCCGAAATGGCCTTAGCCTTTTAATTCGGGCGCTGCCAAATAGGATCTGCGCCATCGAGATCTAATAAATTGGACCGTCTGAGTTTGTTTTTTTTCGGACGGCAGTCCCCGAGTGAGAGAGTGATTATACAAACTCAGGTTAGGGCGTCCCTTGGGCTCGTTACCTTTAGGGGATCGTAAACTGGGAATTCCTTAAGAAATTTAAAGGAAAAGTTTTAAAAAACACAACGTCTGCAAAGAAGAAACTTCACTTTATTCTTGTGCATAATAGTAATGTATGTGTATAAGTTTTGTGTTAGGATTCGAGCAGTCTATGTGAGCACGGTTCATTTGACCGTTTGGCCCTTACATTGAATCTTAGAGATCTTCAACCCTTCAATCCTGAAGTCTCTTTCCATGCTAAAGTAGCCCCCCAGTATTCGGGGTTGATCGAAGACAGGCCTCGAATACTGTTGTCACCGATTTGCTATCAGCCTTCGAATCTAAGTTAGCACGATTTACCTGTTGCCTCGTTAAAAACTTTGCCGTAATACCCATTTGGGACAAAAGCGGTCCAAGGGAAAAAGAGAGCAATGCGTGCTTTCAGACCTAGCATCTCGTATGGCCCCTTGTTTGTTACCTGCAAGCGTTAGTTTATAATAAAAAATAAAATAAAATAAAGAGCGAGGCCGTACCTTAGCAGTATTACCTCTTTAAGTGAGTTATATTCCAATTGTTCGGTAGTTGTTCACCGTCCATTGTTCCGAGCTTGCAGGATCCCTTTCTAGTGATTTTGATGATATAATAAGGTCCTTCGCAGTTCAGTCCTAGCTTTCCCTCGTTCGGGCTCCATGTGTTCGGCATAACCTTTCTTAGTACTAAGTCCTCGACGTTAAAGTATCAAAGGTTGGCCCTTCTGTTGTAGTACCTGTCGATCCGTTGCTTTTGGGCAGCTAACCGAACAAGGGCGGCTTTGCGCCTTTCATCTAACAGCTCTAGGTTCGTATTCATGACTTCGTGGTTTGATTCCTCTGCTGCGTATCAGAATCTGATACTTGGCTCCCCGACCTCGACCGGTATCAAAGCTTTGGCTCCACAAACTAGAGAGAACGGGGTGGCCCCGGTGCTGGATTTCGCAGTCGTACGGTATGCCTATAGGACTACGGGTAACATTTCCTTCCATCTCCCTTTGGCATCGGTTAACCTCTTTTTGAGGTTTCGACGTATGATTTTATTGGTAGATTTAGCTTGTCCATTTCCACTAGGGTGGTAGGGTGTCGATAGGATCCTTTTGATCTTGTGATCTTCGAGAAATTTGGTTACTTTGCTACCGATGAATTGTTTTTCGTTATCGCGTACAATATCGGCTGCATATGATGTGATCCCAAATGAAATCGATGACCTCTTTTTCTCTAACCTTCCCAAATGCCTGAGCTTTCACCCATTTAGAAAAATAATCAGTCATAAATAGTATGAATTGAGCTTTATCTGGTGCCCACGAAAGAGGGCCAACGATGTCCATTCCCCACTTCAGGAACGACCATGGTGATAAAATTAAGTGGAGCATCTCCCGGGTCGATGGATCATCGGGGCGTGTCTTTGGCATTCATCACATTTTCGAACAAATTCCTTTGCGTCTTTTTCCATATCGACCCAATAATAACCGGCTCTGATTATCTTTCGAATCAATGACTCGACGCCTGAATGATTTCCGCAGTTACCCTCGTGGATTTCTCTCAAAATGCACTCAGTATTGCCCGATTCCAAACATATCGCGGGTGGGCCATCAAATGTTCTTCTGAACAAGATTTCATCTTTGGACAGGCTAAATCGGGCCGCCTTTGTATGCAGGGCCCTCGACTCTTTTGGGTCCGAGGGCAGTTTACCGGATCTGAGATATTCTGCGTATTTGTTCCTCCAATCCCAAGTTAGGCTCGTCGAGTTGATCTCGAAGTGGCTTTCTTCCACCACTGACCTCATAAGTTGTACGACTTTTCCCGAGTTGAATTCGTCGTCTTCGACCGATGACCCCAAGTTCGCGAGTGCGTCGGCCTCGCTGTTTTGATCCCGAGGTACATGTTGTAAAGTCCATTCTTTGAACCGATGTAATATCACTTGCAATTTGTCCAAGTACCTTCGCATTCATTCCTCTCTGACCTCGAACGTTCCATTGACTTGGTTTACCACAAGGAGGGAGTCGCACTTGGCTTCGATCACTTCCGCTCCCAAGCTCTTAGCTAGTTCAAGTCCTGCAATCATGGCTTCATATTCGGCCTCGTTGTTAGTCAATTTCAGAGTCTTAATAGATTGTCTAATAATATTACCTGCTGGGGGTTTCAATACGATGCCAAGTCCGGATCCTTTTGCGTTCGAGGCACCGTCTGTGAAGAGGGTCTATATTCCCGAGGAAGTACCTGAGTCAATTAACAACTCTCTTTCGACCTCGGGTATCAGGGTCGGTGTGAAATTGGCCACGAAATCTGCCAAAACTTGAGATTTAATTGCGGTCCGAGGTCGATACTCAATGTCGTACCCACTTATTTCAATGGCCCATTTGGCCAATCGGCCTGAGAGCTCAGGCTTATGCAAAATATTCCTTAATAGTAAGCCGTTTACGACACATATGGGATGACATTGAAAGTATGGTTTCAGTTTCCTAGAGGCACTTAGCAATGCGAGCGCCAATTTTTCTAGGTAGGAGTACCTAGTTTCGGCTTTGCCTAAGGTTTTACTGACATAGTAAATTAGAAATTGCGCAACTTGTTCTTCCCGAACTAGGATTTCACTTACCGCTATCTTCGAGACCGCCAAGTATAGCTACTGTTGTTCGTACACCTTCTGTGTATGAAGCAATGGCGGGCTCGATAAATACCTTTTGAGTTCCTCCAAAGCTTGCTGGCATTCCGGGGTCCATGAAAAGTTGTTCTTCTTTTTCAACGGTACGAAGAACCGGTAGCTTTTGCTGGACGACCTCGAAATAAATCGCCCCAGAGCGGCTATTCGCCCCGTCAACCTTTGCACAACTTTCACATTGTCCACGACCGTGATATCTTCAATGGCTTTGATATTTTCAGGATTGATCTCGATTCCCCGATTCGATACCATGAATCTGAGGAACGTACCCTACCCTACTGCAAACACACATTTTCTTAGGTTCGGCTTCATGTTGTATTGCTTCAATATACTAATTGTTTCCTGCAAATGTCATAAATCTTGCAGGGACTTAACTATCATGTCGTCAATGTAAACCTCCATTGACTTCCCTATTTGTTTCTCGAACATTCAGTTTACTAGGCGTTGGTACGTGGCACCAACATTTTTCAACTCAAATGGCATTACCTTATAATAGTATGTGCCATATTTAGTGATGTTTCCTAACCACCCGGGTCCATCCGTATTTGGTTGTACCCGGAATATGCGTCGAGAAAACTAAGGGTCTCGTGTCCGGCCGTAGCATCGATCATGCGGTCGATGTTGGGCAAGGGAAAAGAGTTTTTAGGACACGGTTTATACAAATCTTTATAATCTACACATATTCTTAATTTATCCCCTTTCTTAGGGACTACCACTACGTTTGCTAACCGATCTGGGTATTTGACCTCCCGAATAGACCCTATATTTAAAAGTTTAGATACCTCATCCTTGATGAAAGCATGTTTAATTTCAGACTGGGCCTCCTTTTTTGTTTAACCGGAAGGAACTTCAGGTCGAAGCTCAGCTTGTGAGTGGTTATCTCTGATGGGATACCGGTTATATCGAGGTGGGACCAAGCGAAATAGTCTTCGTTAGTTATAAAAAATTGAATAAGTCTTATCCTAAGTTCGGGGCTTAGCCCCGTGCCCAAGTGTACCATTCGATCGGGCAGGTCCTCACGCAATATGATTTGTTCCAGTTCTTCGACCGTCGATTTAGTGGCATCAAAATTATCAGGGGTGATAAAAGATCTGGGAATTCCATAATTATCGTCCTCGACATACACTTGTTTGTTCATATCTGTTGAAGACGGTACTAATGATTGCTATTTTGTCCTATCTTAGATCACTTGGTTTGGGCTTTCTGATGTTGGAATTGTAGGTGCCGGCGTCACTTCTTCGATCGCGAATATTTCTTTTGCGGCCGGTTGCTCTCCGTAGACCGTTAACTCCGCCGGGCGTCGTAAATTTCAACGCCTGGTGTAGTGTTGAAGGCACCACCTATATGTCGTGGATCCATGGTCTCCCAAACAGAGAATTGTATCTCATGTCCCCTTCGATCACGCAGAACTTTGTTTCCCAAATGGTTCCGGCGGTATTGACCGGCAATGTTATTTCACCCTTAGTGGTTTCACATGCCATGTTGAATCTGTTTAGAACTCGGACTGTAGGAACGTTTTGGTCTAGTAGAACAAGTTACTCCACGATCCTTGATCGAATAATGTTGGCCGAGCTACCTGGATCGATTAACACACGTTTAACTCTAATTTTATGTATGAGTACAGATATTACCAGTGCGTCATTATGGGGTTGTATAATCCCTTCCGTGTCCTCGTCGTGTAAAGGTAAAGTTCCTTTTGGTGTGTAATCCCGAATCCGCTTCTCCCTAGTGACGGATACTTTGGTGTGTTTCAACATCGATTTCTGAGGGGCACCGACTCTGCCAATGATCATGTTGTTAACGTGTTGAGGTTTTTCTTGCCCCGTCTGTTTGTTAGAATTCCTGTTCCTGAAATGATTCTTGGCCGGGTCGCTAAAAAATTCTCGAAGATGTCCGTTATTGATTAGCCGGGCTATCCGTTCCGTGATCGTGAGTGCCATGATATTTGCACATTCGGTTAGGATCCCTTTGGGTTGGATCGGATTGTAGAGGTCGAGGCCATTTGGTATCTTTGATGCGACCGATAGTCGATACAGGAGTGGCATCATCGATATTAAAATTGTACTCCAATAGCCTCTGTGCTTCTTTATGCCTGGTGTGCCTTTCGAAGCTGCTTTTGGTCATGAGTCCCCGGCTGCTCTGGCCTCGATCATTTCTCCTTTCATTTCTTAGGGGGTTTCGCCCGGACCCGCTGATTCTTCTATCCCCATGATATGGCTGGTATCGATCCTTATTCGACCTTGGTTCGCGATCAATATCCCTTTTGAATCTATCAGGAGCTCTAACGGAATAGACGGACCCCGAAGGGGCCCCGAGCTGATCATCTTCGACTCTGATTTTCAATTAGTACCGGTTATGTATGTCAGCCCATGTAACAGGCGGGTATTCTATTAAGTTCTATTTCAGTTGTTGTGAAGCCACCGAGCTTCGAATATTGAGTCCCTGAGTGAAAGCTTGAACAACCCAATCATCAGCGACCGGTGACAGATCCATTCGTTCCATTTGAAACCGGGACACGAATTCTCTAAGCATCTCGTTATCCTTTTGTTTGACTTTGAAAATGTCCGATTTCCTTGTTTCGATCTTGATGGCACCTGCATGTGCCTTTACAAAAGAATCTGCAAGCATAAGCAAATGAGTCAATAGAATTAGGAGGTAAGTTGTGATACCATATCATAGCTCCCTTCGATAGGGTCTCCCCAAAATTTTTCAACAGAATTGACTCGATCTCATCGTCCTCTAGGTCGTTCCCTTTGATAGCACATGTATACGAGGTCACATGTTCGTTTGGGTCGGTCGTTCCGTTATACTTGGATATTTCGGGCATCCGAAATTTCTTGGGGATCGGCTTCGAAGCCGCGCTTGGTGGAAAAGGTTTTTGCACGAACTTCCTGGATCCAGACCTTTCAACACCGGGGGTGCCCCTGAGATTTGGTCTACCCTGAAATTGTAGGTTTCCACCTTTTTGTCGTTTGCCTCGATCTTTTTCTCCCCTGATTCTATCTGTTTTGTCAGCTCCTCGAGTATCTTTATAATCTCGGAATTCGCCCTCGATCCATATTCATTCGACCTTCCTACGACTGGTTCATCCCTGCGCATAATTTCCCGCGAAGGACCGGACTCAACTCTGTTCGGTACATGGAATCGGTTTTGTAACTGAGCTATCGTTATCTGTTGAGCCCGCAATATTTCGAAGATTACTCATAGGCTGATCGCGTCTCCTTCAGCATTTTGGGGGTTTTGAGCTACCGATCGGACTCCTCTGTGAACGCTATTTGCAGGGTTGGTAGGCGGATCCATATCAACGGCCACGTGTGAGTTAACGTTAATCGGATCTGCAATCGGGACCTCGTTACTGGGTGCTATGTTGTTATTTTTACCTTGGTGACCATATTCGTTGTCAACGTGTATAGGTGTCGATTGAGAGTTCGACATTTCTGTATTATAGCCTGGAATCAAAGAAACCTCAAAGAGCAAGTGTGAAGCAGTGTGTGTGTTATGGAGATTCGTATCAAATAACCACTATTATCCTTAGCCCCACGGTGGGCGCCAAACTGTTTACCCTCAAAACCGGATAACAATTGAATTTATACGTGGTTTTAAGGATATGTGATCTAATTTGATACAAAATGAGAAATCAGATTATGATTGAAATTGATGATAAGAAAAGTAAATGCAAACCACGCAAGTTGAACAATCTTGGCTTTGAAGGCTGGTCACCCTCGAGTCGAAAGTGCTACAATCGATGTCAGAACAGAGTAATTAGATAATAATAACTAAAATGATAGTTTATTGCTTTGGGATTGTGAGTTATCGTGCTTTACAAATAATCAGGCCCCCTTTATATAGTAGGGGAGTCCTACTTTAGGTATAACTCTATAAAAGGTAAAAGATCTCATGATTTGTTGATTAGTTGGTTTCATTAATACGTGCCGAGATTCCCGTCGTGATGTGCAACCGATTACGGATATTTCGGCCTTCCGTTATTTAGGTTCGACGACCTTCCCTCGAGCATGTTCGGGGTCAGGATCGGTTCTGAATCACGGGCTCGGTGTTTTCGAAGACAGACGTTCTAACTTCATGTTTGCTTTGATGAAGCTCAGGATCAATCTTCAACCCTTCATGTTTCGAGCCCGAGCTGCCTTATATTAATCGAGCCCGATTTCGATCATGCACAATATTAAAATATAATGTGGAAAATATATGGTAAAAATTGATCTAAAGAAAACTTATTCCCTTACGTTGAGATTCAGTGATTTGATATAAATATCAAAAACTTTTACCAAAAGAAAAAAATTATATAGAAAAACTGAGCCGTAAAAGTTGATTATTTGGTACCCATAGGATATGGTCACATATACAGTAATTTGTAGTAAATGAAGTTTACAGCAAGGTCATGATAAGGCTAAAATAATGTAAGAAAGTAAGTAAACATGTGAAACTTTTAATGACAGAGAAAAAGAGAAATGGTCCAAAATAAAATAAAATAAATGAAACAATCTGGGAATGGAAGAGTATACAATTACGAAATGCCGAACAGGTTTTTTCTTACGTCAGGAGCCGCTAACTAGAAAACCGTACTATGGCAGCTGCTCTATAGATTTTTTCGGGTAAAAGGCTCTGAAATATTTTGGGTATGACACGACAAATTCACATAGACCACAAATTTCCACTGATATTGCTTATGCATCTGAGTGTGACCTTCAAATTATGAAATTTACAGCTAAACCCTTGCCCTTTGTGCCCTTTTTGAATTTCAATTAGGGCAAAATGGTAAATAAATAAAATGTCTCTATCACTTAAAAGTAAGCAGCGTTCATATCAATGAGTTGTTTGCTTAAAACCGTCCACAGAAAACAGTTGTTGTGCTATTGACGATAAAGAGCATCAATATGGTGAAAAATTTGGAATCACTTCATAATTAGAAGTGTCGCGTTCGAGTCTTAATAATAATTTTTTTTTATTAGGAGGTACCTTTTCTCTTGTGTAATTTTATCAAATAAAATTTGGAGTTTATTAAATCAGTAAATTTTAAATATCAAATGTTTTGAGCATTGAAAAAAAAAAAATAAAGGGCAAAATTGGAAAATTGGAATCCAACAAGAATCCCTTTGGGTGACGTTTGATCAATAATAAAGAGGTTGACATATCAAATTTAGCTCTATTTATCAAAACAACACCTAAATTATTGTCTCTCGTCTTCTCCTTTTCTTATTTTTCTTTTTACTCCACTTTGTTGGAGCTGAACAAGGTTTCAGTTCTTCAGTTTCTCTTTCTAGTTCTAGAAGAAGAATACTAAATTCTGAAAGGGTGCTTCAATTGATTCTTGAAATTGTCAGCTTTGTTGAAATGGATATTTTCTCTAAAGGGTATTTTTCTTGAATGCTTTATTTTCATTCTTCAATCTCTATGTTCTTTTTTTCTTTTCTCATTTCAATACCTTCAATTGAGTTATATTTGTTTTGTTGATGATTCTGTGTTGTCCTATATTGATTAATTATAGAAGTGAAATTTATTAATTGCTATTTTATTATATTTCTGTTTACAGTAGCTCTGCCTTGCTCTGTTTTATTGCTCAATATTCCTGCATAGACAGCTAAAGTTTCCTGGTTTTTGCATTTTTAGTAGAACAACCAAATTCTATTTTTCTCCTTATTATGTATAGAAAGATTAGACTTTTTCCTTTTGTCAGTTGCAGTGTGCTTAATTGGAAACTATGTAATTGACTAGCTTTCCCTTTTTGGTTCTTTTTACCTTTACTCGTGCCTACATCTTTTATTATATCTAAGTCTTGTCAAAATACTTAATTGATTAACACGGCCAACGTTTTGAATCTATGTTCTTGGAGTTTCTGTTGTAGATCCCGTTTTCTAGTGGTTGGTTTTCTTTCATACTCGAGAGGGTGAATGAATTCAAGGAAATCTTGGAGTTAACATACTTTTTATTGGAGATGGCCCTAAATTGGGTTGCAAGAATGAGTCTTGAACAATTTGCTTCCTTGTCAATATTAGTTTTTAACATCTTTCTTTTACACCTCAAGTTCTAATCAAAAGTATGGAATTATATCCTCTTATGGTATAAAACAGTATAATAGCAGCACGGGAAATTGCTACAAGTGTGGAGATATATCAGATTTGTTGATCAGAGAGTGGAGAATCTTTCCTTTTTTTTTTTCTTCTTCTTCTTTTGGTGTGCAGGATTACAAGTCCTATCAATCTGTTAGAAAATAGGAAAGTATGGTGTAGCTAGCACGTGAAGTTAAAGGTCAACCCCAAAGTGGTTTTAAACTGTAACTGGCAAAGGAAGCAAGAAAATAGAAGGATCTTGTCTGTGGTAACTTAAGTGTTGTAGTCCAAGATCTTCACAGACATGAGATAGAAGGGTTGATGCCTGTACTGGGAAATGGATTATTGATTAAAAACACTAGAAAATGGATACCCTAAACACTCTTCTTAAAAGTATTAAATAACTCTGACGATCCTCAAAAGTTTTTGCTCAATGCTACAGAGTTATGGACCTGGTTAGATTAAGAGCAGCCATCTTGTACCATTTTCAACACTTTACATTTTTACTAAGTTCTGACTGCACGGATAGCATGACACTATCATGCTTATATGCCATATTTTTAGAAATCCTGATTATAATGCAAGAAATGGGCATTTAACATTCTTCTTAACAGTTTTTAATGGTAACATTTGACACCATTAAATCAATACCTTAAAATTGTTTCCTAACATTTATTGATTTATGGGCCTGGTAGAATTAAGTGCAGCTGTCTTCTATTCTCAGTGTAGGTAAATTTAGGTCACTTGCAAATGCCCGGATATTTTTGATACTCTCATGTATGCATGCCTGTTATGTCATAGTTTTAAAATTCTTTTGTTTTTTCCAGTGCATTGGGTATGTTGTTGTTTGTTTGTTTGTTTTCTTCAGTTACAATTGTATATTGAATTATTTGATTCTGGATATTATGTCTTTGAGGATTCTTTCTCACATCTTTAGAGAAGAGAATCTTCATTTTTGCACACTGCAAGGCATGACAGAGTAGAAATTCACTTGGAAAAGGGAAGCACCTTAATACCCTATACCTTTAAGAATTTGAGGCCCTCAGTTTGTGATGTAACATATTCAGAATAAGTTTCTAGGCCATGGTGTGCCGATTCTATAGATGACATTAATGGTGAGGTTGATGTGGACTGTTGTGAAAACTTCTTAAGTTGTAGCAAGTAATATACCTTGTTTGTAATGCTAGCACTTATTATCTGGATTTTTTAAATCCTCCTTCCTACCTCTATCTTTCTGCCCTTTGATTCTGTTGTTATCTCCCTCTCTTTCCGCACGTATTACAACATTCAACTTTCAAATGTCAAACTGAGCTGTTTATTATTAACTTTTATTTATGTGGTATGCAACTTGTCCTTGATATTTTAACAAAAGAAAAGCAGACAAAGTTGCAATTTTGCCATCTGTATTCTTGTTGTTTAAGTCTTTATATCTTCATGACGGAATTGACATCGCTCAAGGATGTGATTCTTCAAATTATGCTTGAAGGGGGAAACCTTTCCATCTCCCATATCTTTTGTATTTCACGAATTCTGACATCCCGTTTTCTGTTTTTTCAGGTTTTTCAACTAAGACTCTCTACTGTGAGACATGATCTGCTATTGTCTTTTAGTATCTTCCTCATCAGTTTGTATATAAGAGCATTTACACAACTCTTGATGCTCCTCTGCAAGATTAGATAAAATGGATCGATCAGACACATCAGGGTTTGTGAGTGGAGGAGGTAGCTCATTTAGGACTTACTTTCTTTCTTTTGATTTTTGGGTTTTCTCCATTAATATGTGAATAAATTATTCAGTTAATTATTTTCAGGTCAGCTTTCCCCTAATATAGTTTGATAACATCCAATGATCTTAATGAGAAAAATATGTGCCTTGTTCCAGATGTCGAGCTCACACGGAGTGATACTACATTAAGATTGGATTGCTTTGGTTATGGAGGAAATGAGTTTATCAGATTTGGAGGCAGTGGAACCAGTAGTAGAAGCCATGTTATGCAACAGAATGCTGTTGATGATGGGTTTAAATTGGTACTTGGTTTGGGCCCAACACCTACAATGTTTTCTGACGATTATTGCCCTGGTGGAGCTAATAAAAATAAAGGGTTTACAGCCTTGCTGAATCAGGGGCTATCATCTGAGGGTGATTCAATCCTCAAACTTGGCCTCTCTGGGAGTACTGATGAAATTTCTGATGCACTTGATTTTTCTGCTATCACTCAGAGTACTGCTGGTGCACCTCATCATCTCGATCAGCTATCTTCGGGTGGAAATAGACAAGCGATCCCTGTCCTGGATGAAGGTTCTACAACGGCCAAGAAGTCGGGTGGATACATGCCTTCACTTCTTCTTGCTCCAAGAATTGAAAACAACCAACTATCCTTCCAAAACAAGGAACTTTTGGAGCTGGGTGCAAAATCGCATTTCCATCTCCCTGAGCTGAGCTCTGAACCTTCTTGTATCTCTGATTACTCAATGAGTACCATGTCCGAACCAACGACAATGTTTACATCTTCACGCAAGACAACCAATCCCAAGAGATGCAAGTTTCCGGGGTGTCCCAAAGGAGCTCGAGGAGCAACAGGTCTTTGCATTGGACATGGTGGAGGACAGAGATGCCAAAAACCTGGATGCAACAAAGGTGCTGAGAGTAGGACCGCCTACTGTAAGGCCCATGGAGGAGGGAAGAGGTGTGAGCACCTGGGATGCACTAAAAGTGCTGAAGGTAAGACCGATTACTGCATAGCACATGGAGGTGGTAGGCGCTGTAGTTTTACTGGAGGTTGCACCAGAGCAGCACGTGGCAGGTCAGGCCTTTGCATCAAGCATGGTGGGGGAAAGCGGTGCAATGTGGAAGGATGCACTCGTAGTGCCGAGGGGAAAGTTGGCTTGTGCATTTCCCATGGTGGTGGACGCCGTTGCCAATACCCTAGTTGTGCAAAGGGCGCACAGGGAAGCACTTTGTACTGCAAAGCACATGGTGGTGGCAAGCGTTGCATATTTGCTGGCTGCACCAAAGGAGCCGAAGGGAGTACGCCTCTTTGCAAAGCACATGGTGGCGGAAAACGGTGTCTCTTTGATGGTGGTGGGATATGCCCCAAAAGTGTACATGGAGGCACGAATTTCTGTGTTGCACATGGTGGTGGGAAGAGGTGTGCTGTTCCAGGATGCACTAAGAGTGCTCGAGGGCGTACAGATTGTTGTGTTAAGCACGGAGGAGGGAAACGTTGCAAGTTTGAAAACTGTGGAAAGAGTGCTCAAGGTAGTACTGACTTTTGCAAGGCTCATGGTGGTGGTAAGCGTTGCAGCTGGGGAGAGGGAAAATGTGAGAAGTTTGCTAGGGGAAGAGGAGGGCTATGTGCTGCTCACAGCAGCTTGTTACATGGGAAGAATGCAAATAAAGGAGGCATGATTGGACCCGGACTTTTCCATGGACTGGTCCCTGCTGCCTCTCCCGTGAAGACCACTTTTGAGAAGAACAATCGTTCCTCTTCTATGGTGAGCATGGTCTCAGATTCAGTTCATTCACTCGGGAAGCCAGCTGAAAAGCAGCAACTTATACCACCCCAAGTATTGGTTCCCTTGTCAATGAAGGCCTTATCAACTTGTTCTAACCCCTTAACTTCAGAGAAGCAGGACGATAGAAGCACCGACCTTGGGATTGGAAGAAGCAACACAAACAACTTTGAGTTTGTTGTCCCAGAGGGCAGAGTTCATGGTGGTGGCCTAATGTCATTGCTTGGGGGAAATTTGAAAAATGCAATAATGTGAAGCTGGTCACTTTGCTATTGTTGAATTTGTACTCTCATGAACTAGTATTCATTTCTTTTTAGAACTGTGTATAAATGTTTGTATCAGTTTTGTGGGACTCATCTGAGAGTGTTCTGTTAAGTACATAGGTTATGCTATTGTAACTTGTAATTGTCATTCAGATATCTTATTGCCAGTTTGCCTTATTCCTGATAAAGTGTAAATCTAGTCGGTTTCGCAGAAGTTCGGATTTTCTTTTAAAAATAATTAGAAGACCCAGACTGGGTATGTTATATTACAGGCAGAAAACATAAAAACTGCAAGTTGGGGATTGGCAGAAGCTCACTTATATTTAATACCTAATTGGTGGACATATATTTGATAGTTGCTAGCTCTATAATGATGTTGCTAATACTATAATTGTATAGTTCTGTGGTAGCGTCAGTTGCATTAGTGAACTTAGACATTTGCAATGTTCAACTATTCATCAAAGTTTCTGTCCGCAAATTAACATTGTGAGGATCAAAAGAAGTTTATAAACTGTACTTTTGCATGTGTGTATGACATATCAGCATCTTTTCATCTTTTTGAAATGATTATTAGTTATTTACTTATTTTGATCATTCCTGGAAAGGTGAACATCTCTTTGACATTATTACTATTTCAACCAGTATAGCCCTTAAAATAATGAAAACTAATAAAACAAGATACTGCACAAGATATTCATGCAACTAGTTTCACATGGATATAAGTTTCTCTTAGGGCAAGAAAGGGAAAGTCCGAATGGTGAATCTAGGTTGTGTGGCATGATTAGGTGGATCAACTGAAGATAATGGTAGCTGCAGCCCAACAGTTAATCTCAGCACTTGGGCTCACTTCTACCTATTCTTTTTCTTATATTTTATTTTAGGTAGAAGGTCCAAAATTGCCCATATACTATTGATTATTGTTTACGTCTGACCTCCGTTATACTTTTTGTTCATTCCAGTCCCTAACCGTTAACAATTATTTTTAAATAATCTCTAACCCTAACGGATGTCCACTATGACAGCTGACCCCTCCAACTTTTTGTCCATCTCAACTGCCACATCTGTTACGACCCTTTTTTGAACAAGCTGTGACCGGCACCCGGTCGCTAAATTTTTCCGAACGAATCATATGCGCTTATCAAAACTATTATAACCTCAAACTTTATATGCAACAAGGCAATACTTTAACTATATACTTTTAAATAATTTGATTATCTAAAATAAACCAAATCCAAAACTTTATTCGTAGTAACTACTGAAATACTACAAAGTTATTATCAAAAATACCTGAATCTTAACCCACCGACTGTGCCTATGAAGCCTCTAATGATAAACTGACGCATTGCTCAAGACATAACATTTCCTGGCCAGTTCTTCAAGTAAACAAAAAAATAGCTAAATAATGACGACTCAAATGAATACTCCACGAACAAAAGCGGAGCTCACCAATAGCACTGGAAGTGAAGGAAGTCCTAACCTTTAGCCTGTTCGCCTACAAAACCGGTTCCTACGTTGTACCGCAGATCAACGCAGGTTCCCAAAAGAGAATGTCAGTACCATCCATTGTACTCAATAAGTCTCAACGACCCCCTCACTGAAGCAGAGAACGATACTTAATAAAATATATACTGCGAGCAAAGATTCTAAAAGCATGGAAAACATAAGCTTCTAAGAACAGCATAACAACAGTTTATGAATATTCTAAAAGAATTCTTTGTTTTTTTCTTATCTAAAAAAAGTTACATTACTTTATGCTTCGGGAGTTACAACTATCCTGACTTATTTCTATCTTAGTCACCGTGTGATCGGCATGGGTTCGATCCCAACCTGATCGAATAGGCCCAATCTACGAGGTGCCACTCGCTTCATGGTTCTTAGTGCTCCTGTATCATACCTTAGTCTGGCTAGGCAAATTCTCAGCAACGAGACCCTCGGCTTGTGTGCTTCCTACTTTGGCACAAGTAGTTTTAGGAAGTCAACGCCTTAGTCAGAACCCTCGGCCTAGACGATGACCCTTCTCAGAATAGAGGATACTCCCAAAACTCTTTTCTTTCTACAACTTCTTCTTGTGACTTTTCAAGTCTAAATCTTGTTTGAAGTGATCTATCAATATACATAATACTAGTATACATGGCATAAGCATGAAATATAATTACTCAAAGTATTTTTAAAAGTTCTATCTAACTCTTGAAACTTTAACATGTAAGTTCATGTAATAAAACATAAAAATATAAAATATAGACGCCTATACTTCGCGAGTAAAATATATAAACTTTAACTAGAATATACTTAGTCAACATGTGCTTAGTCGTTCCAATTAAACACGTGTTGACTCTTTAAAGCATTTTATACCCGTCAAACAATCGATTCTACAACAACCAGTGCATTTTAATTAATTTTAAAATTTTACACCTAAACATTGAACTTACTATTGACACAGAGAAATAAGAGAATTAACTATCCAATTCTTATACTGTAGGATAATTGAGAATAGGAAATTTTATATACCTACATTCAAGAACTATTTATTTGTGAAGAAGCCTAAAATTTTCGTTGTCTGCGAGAATAGTTCCCTGGGACTTGCTGCCTCTGTTTCTTGTCCTTAAAAGTCTAATTATTATTTTGTTGCTTTGTATTCTTTGAAACTCAATCCTTTGCCCCATTTTGTCCAAGGCTTTAAGCCTTTTCCTTGCCCTTACGTATAGGCTACTATATGGGCTTTAGGCCCAATTTTAATTGTCTTGCTTTTTTTTTTTTTTGATTTAACAAGTATTTAATGATACTCACTTTTAATAATTAGCAATATTAAAATTATTTATATTCCCCTGCTTGTATATCAAATTATTTTTGAATGAAGAAGTAACTCAAAAGTCAATCATAAAGGTTTAAATCCATAATAGAAGTATAAATTTTATGCACTCAATGTAAGATTAAAAAAATTAAATTCTATATTGAGTGTGTCTTGAAACATTTATAGATTTGAGGAATTTTACAATCTTTCCTCCTTAAAAACTCGTCCTCAAATGTTGCTAAGGCCTTATTCTTAAGCCAACCATTCATTAAGTCCTTGTACTTTTTATGTTTTCTTAGCACTACTCACCTTTCCAAGGGACTCAAAATTTTGGCTAACTCTCTAAATTTTTAAAAATTTCGGCAGAGTCTCCTATGTAAATTGGACTATCCAAAAAATATCCATGTCACCAATACCTCAACTACACCACCAACAACTAAATATACCATAACAGGCCATTCATAGGCACCATACATAGCTCATAAACTAATTACTCACACTCCTGCAAGGAGGTACCACAATAAGTAGCTTAAAATCTAAAGCACAACACTTCAGCCAAAAGTAAATCACTTTAATGAATTAAATATACTCTGGCATGGTACTAATTATTTAATAACTAAATATACTCTGACAGAAACTAAATTACTTCACAACTAAGTATAATCTAGCAATGACATAAACACATGCTAACTTGTGTTTAATAAATGAAATATAAATGCCAAGTCGAAACTAGGTTCACATACCTTGTTCCTCAAATAAATAAGGATACTTCTTTCTCATATTTTCCTCGGCCTCCCATGTAGCCTTTTTTGAATCATGATTACTCCATAAAACTTTTACCAATACTATATCTTTTGTTCTCAACTTTGTTACTTGCCTATCGAGAATTTCTACAAGTACCTCTTCATAAGTCAAGCCTTCTTTAATTTATACGGTATCGGAAGGTATTATATGCGACTCGACATGAAAGACATGATGAACAGAGGACAATTCAACGGGCAACGCTAGTTTATAAGCCACTTTTACCTTCTTTTCTATAATCTCATAAGGTTCGATAAATGTAGGACTAAGCTTTCCTTTCTTACCAAACCTAAAAGCACCTTTCATTGGAGACGCTTTTCGAAATACCATGTCACCTATATTAAACTCTAGGTCCCTGTGCCTCTTGTCGGAATAAGATTTTGACGACTCTGAGCCGTTTTTAGTCTTTCTCTAATCAAATAGACTTTCTCTAAGGCTTCACAAACAAACTCTGGGCCAATCAATGGCACCTCTACTGGTTCAAACCAACCTACCGGAGATCTGCATCTACGCCCATAAAACGCTTCATAAGGAGCCATACCAATACTAGCTTGGTAGCTATTATTGTAAGCAAATTCTATAAGTGGCAAGTGATCATCCAAATTACCTCCAAAATCTATAACACATGCTCGCAACATATCTTTGAGAGTCTGAACGGTCCTTTCTGCCTGACCATCGGTCTATGGATGGAAAACGGTGCTCAAATTGACCTTGGTACCTAATCTTTTCGGAAATGCTTGCCAAAAATGCACCGTGAACTGAGGCCCTCTGTCAGATATGATTGAAACTGGAGTACCATGTAATCGGACTATTTCTTTGATGTACAACTGCACATACTACTCTGCGGAATCTATCGTCTTTACTGGTAGGAAATGGGCGAACTTTGTGAGTCGGTCCACGATAACCCAAATTGAATCATGCTTATGGTATGTGCGAGGAAGACCTACTACGAAATCCATATTAATCATCTCCCGTTTCCACTGCGGTATCTATATATCCTGAGCTAGGCCACCAGGCCTATGATGTTTGGCTTTGACTTGCTGGCAATTCAAATATTTGGCCCCATGATCTGCTACTTGCTTCTTCATGCCTTTCCACCAATACAACTCTTTCAAGTCCAGATACATTCTGGTAGCACCTGGGTGGATAAAGTACTTTGAGCTGTGAGCTTCTTCCATTATGGCCTTTCTAAGACCATCTACATCAGACACACATCATCGATCATTCAACTTCAAAACGCCATCACTTCCTAGAGTGAAAGCAGTGATTTTTTTATTTCTAACTCCTTCTTTTAACTTCACTAAGTACGGATCTTCATCTTTCTTAGCCTTAACATGCGCAACAAGAGAGGATTGTGCTAAGGCATAAACAGTTATACCTCTTTCTTCGGTCTCATCCAATCTAATTCCATCATTTGCTAGTTTTTGAATTTCTCGACCCAAAATTCGCCTTTGTACTGCAAGATGGGCCAAGACACCCATTGATTTCCTACTAACTGCATCTATTACCACATTAGCTTTGCCCAGGTCATAAAGGATATTGATGTCATAATCCTTCAATAGCTCGAGTCACTTTCTCTGTCTCAAATTTAATTCTTTCTGCTTGAAAATGTACTGGAGACTTTTGTGATATGTAAACACTTTAGAAATGCTTGCCATACCTTTAATACAAATACCACTGTTGCAAGTTCCAAGTTGTGTGTGGGGTAGTTCTTCTCATGATTTTTAATTGCCTGGAAGCATAAGCAATAACTTTTCCATCTTGCATAAGAACACAACCAAGACCAACTCTGGAGGCATCACAATACATTGTGAACCCACCCAAACTTGTCGGCAAGGTTAACACAGGTACAATGGTCAACCTCTTCTTTAACTCTTGAAAACTCTGCTCACAAGCGTCTGACCACTGAAACTTAACTGCTCTATGAGTCAACTTAGTTAATGGAGCTGCAAGTGGAGGAAATCCCTCTACAAACCTTTTATAGTAGCCAGCTAATCCCAAGAAACTCCTGATTTCGGTTGGCGTTATCGGCCTTGGCTAGTTCTTCACTGCTTCTGTCTTCTGAGGGTCTAATTTTATGTCTTCACTAGATACCACGTGGCATAAGAATGCCGCTGACTGCAATCAGAACTCACATTTTGAAAACTTGGCATAAAGCTCATTCTCCTTCAAGGTCTGCAAGGCTATCTTGACATGTTCTGCATGCTCTTCCTTGCCCTTAGAGTATACCAGAATATCGTCTACAAATACGATATTAAAGGTATCAAGGAACGGCTTGAAAATTCTGTTCATGAGGTCTATGAACGCAGTTGGAGCATTTGTCAACTGAAGGACATTACTAGAAATTTATAGTGAACCTAACGAGTTCTAAAGGCTGTTTTAGATATATCCTCTTCTTTGATTCTCAACTGATGGTACCTCGACTTCAAGTCTATCTTTGAAAAGTACTTTGCACCCTGAAGTTGATCAAATTAATCATCAATTCTTGACAGTGGGTACTTGTTCTTAATGGTGATGCACATTCTGAGAGGCCCATCTTTCTTCTTGACAAACAGGACCAGGGCTCCCCACGGTGAAACACTCGGCCTGATGAAGCCTTTGTCAAGAAAGTCTTTCAACTGTTCCCTCAACTCATTAAGTTCTCCTGGAGCCATCCTATAAGGAGGTATAAATATTGGCTGAGTGCTTGGCATGAGATCTAACATAGCCACTGTCTCCGCAATGATAGCAATTGTGGAACCGAGCTTGCACTGACCTGAATGTTTCCACTTACATGTACCACAAAGAACTTGTTGTTGTGAATGTTGCTCAACATGGATCTGGCTATGTGAGGATGGTGTCCTAAAATTCTGACTCTGGCGAGATTGTTTTCTATAACTCTGAGTACGTCTGAAGGAAGACCCACCACCTGACTGATGACTGGACTGAGCTGGTGCTAATGACCCCTTATTGAAAGAACCCTTTCCTCCTCTGCTGGATATACCACTAAAATCGTCCGATGTCCGTGCTTTCTTGTTATGCTCTATTTTTGTTGTATGGCTATCATTCCTACTACTGCAGCTGATGTCGTATCCTTAATGTGGTAAGCCAAACCGCCAACAAACCTGCGGATCTTTGCTTTTTCTGTCTTAACCATGTGAGGAGCATGTTTGACACCCTCAATTCACAACATTGGGTCTTTATCAACTATAGTACCACAGAACAATGGAGGACTCAGCTTCAAAAATTCATTCACTCTTGAGGACTCAAAATTGTTCTGTCTATTTGATTGAGGTGGAATCTCAGCTCTTTTGTCGTTCTGGTTGTCCAATAAGGCTTTAAACATCTCCATGGCACTGTTGACAAAATTAAACATCTGACCCACCTCTGGAGATATAGCTGTCTGAGCCGGAACTGCTGTTGGGGTTAGCACTGGATCCTGAGGTACTTTTTCATCATGCTCCACCCCTTCTTCATGTTCAACCCGGGGTACTTGAACCCCCTTTGTGGATTTACTCTTCCTTTTCTGAGTTGAAGCCTTCTTTGTTCTACCTTGAGCCACAATAGTAGCAATAGTTTATTGAGAACCATCCTAAGTGTCAGTGTCAGAGTAGCGAGTACGAGCCATTTCTGCGAGGTTTGGACAAACGAATACATTAGATAATTTCTTAGAGGTAGGTTCTACTGCACGATCTAAAGTATGAAAAAAGAATAAGACTTTTCCTAAATGCATGTAGCCTCCTATTTATAAGTATGGTGCACTTCATACCCATAAATAAGACTCTACTGGCACGACTTCATAGACCCTCTTGGACTCCATAATCCTGATGCTCTGATACCAAGTTTTTCACGACCAATTTTCTGAACAAGTTGTGGCCGGCACCCGGTCGCTAAGTTTGACCGAGCGAACCAGTTGCGCTTATCAAAACTATTATAACCCCAAACTCTATATGCAACACGGCAATACTTTAACCAAATACTTTTAATTAATTTGAATATCTAAAATAAACCACCTCCAAAATTTTATTCGTAGTAACTACTAAAATACTGCAAAGTTATTATCAAAAATACTTGAATCTTAACCCACCGACTGTGCTTATGATGCCTCTACTGATAAATTGACGCACTGTTGAGGACAAAACATTTCCTGGCCAGTTCTCCAAGTAAACAAGAAAATAGCTAAATAATGACGACTCAAAGGAATACTCCACGAACAAAAGCGGAGCTCACCAATAGCATTAAAAGTGAGGGAAGTCCTAACCTTTAACCTGCACACCTGCAAAACCGGTTTTTCTGTCTTAGTCACCATGCGATCGACACGGGTTCGATCCCAGTCTGATTGAATAGGCTCAATCCACGAGATGCCACTCGCTTCATGGTTCTCAACGCTGCTGTATCATACCTTAGCCTGGCTAGGTAATTTTTCAGCGACGAGACCCTCGGCTCATGTACTCCCTACTTTGGCACAAGTAGTTTCAGGAAGTCAACACCTCGGTTAGGACCCTCGTCCTGGACGATGACCCCTTCTCAAAATAGAGGATACCCCCAAAAATCTTTTCTTTCTAAAACTTCTTCTTGTGACTTTTCAAGTCTTAATCTTGTTTGAAGTGATCTATCAATATTCATAATAATATTCTTGAGTGTATACATAGCATAAGCATGAAATATAATTACTCAAAGTATTTTTAAAAGTTCTATCTAACTCTTGAAACTTTAACATGCAAGATCATGTAATAAAATTTAAAAATATGAAAAGTAGACGCTTATACTTCTCGAATAAAATATATAAGCTTTAACTAGAATATACTTAGTCAACATGTACTCACTCGTCCCAATTAAACACATGTTGACTCTTCAAAGCATTTTATCAAACACTTTGTGGGCGTATTTTTATGAGTAGAACCACTTTAGTAAAGGGTTATATCCACTCACCTCAAAACTCTTCGAGCCAATACGTAGGCTCCAGTCCAATTTATGCCCGTCAAACAATCGATTCTGTAACAACCAGTACATTTTAATTAATTTCAAAGTTTCACACCTAAACATTGAACTTACTGTTGATATAGAGAAAGAAGGGAATTAACTATCCAATTGTTATACAGTAGGATAATTGAGAATAGAAAATTTTATATACCTGCGTTCAACAACTATTTATTTGTAAAGAAGCCTAGAATTTTCGTTGTCTGCATAAATAGTTTGCTTGGACTTGCTGCCTCTGTTTCTTGTCCTTAAAAGTCTAATTATTGTTTTGTTGCTTTGTATTCTTTGAAACCCAATCCTTTGTCCCCCTCTCGTCCAAGGCTTTAAGCCTTTTCCTTGCCCTTACGTACAGACTACTCTGTGGGCTTTAGGCCCAATTTTAAGTGTCTTGTTTTCTTTCTCTCTCTCTTTTTTTTTTTTGATTTAACAAGTATTTAATGATACTCACTTTTAATAATTAACAATATTAAAATTATTAATATTCCCCCGCTTGTATATCAAATTATTTATAAATAGATAAATAACTCAAAAGTCAATCATAAAGGTTTATATCCATAATAGAAGTATAAATTTTATGTACTCAAGGCAAGATTAAAAAAATTATTCTATATTGAGCGTGTCTTGAAACTTTTATAGATTTGAGGAATGTTACAACATCATATGACCACACCAAATTAAAACCCCTCTCCACAAACTTGACCCTAATAATATCGACCCGATTTTACCCGTTATTCCCTACCCAATTGCCCACTAAATAAATAGCCAAACCGTCTCTATTAAGAAAGAGAGCCATTATGTTCAATCGCTCTTACCAAAAATGCAAGAGAGAAATTCTTTCACCTCTGCGTTTAGTGCTTAATGCGCTCAGAGGTACCATTTTCCCTTGTAAATCTATCGATTTATGTTATTTTTCTTAGTTTCTTGTATCTAAATGAATATTTTTCGTCTTAGGGTTTCATATGTTTTGTCTATAAACCTAGGGTTTTCATATTTATACTTTTTCGTTTAAGGTTTTCACGTATATATTTTTTAACTTGTCCCTGGATCGTTTAATGCTTTAACATTGTGTGTGTCTTTGTTGTTGTTTATGCTTGCATGTGTCTTTCTTCTTCATACCCTAATTTTTATGGGTTTATGTTGGTCTGTTAGGGTTTAGAGGTAAAATTATTGATATCTGATTTGAAAAAATTCTTCTGATTTATGGTTTTAGGGTTAGTGGTCCCCAACTTATTTTAAATTTCAGAAGTGTATCTTTGTGGTAGTTAACTGAAGAATACATATGTGAACTTTTTGTGTTTCTTTTAGCTTGTTTGGATTTATTGGTTGCTGCTAAATGTTGAGTCCCTTGTTTGACATACATTCTATTATTTATTTAGGTTTCTCCTTTTGACTTATTTTTTTATGTGATGTACTTCTTTTGTACTTTTGTACTTACGCTTTTGAAGTATTATTTCATGTGCTGTACTTCTTCTGTTTTCTGTTTTCTATGTATTTATGTTGCCTTCTTGAATTTAATGACCTATTTTTTTTATTCTTATTCTGCAGCCTATTATCGATGATATTAGTTGATTTAATCTTTCATCATGTTGGAGACTGGATTAAAAGCCACAACTGGTGTATTAAAGCAAGGATGTGCACACTAAGAAAGATTATGACACAAACTTGCTTTCTTTTGAAAACTTAGTGGATGAATATAATTTCAAGTTGGGGTATATAGGGGTGCAACAACTAATAGTTATGGGTCTCTCAGATAGATACTATCAGATAGAAAAGGATGTTGGGATTAGGACTTTGTTGGATTTTGTTAGTGACCAGTTTACTATTATTAACCTCTTTGTTGTATAAGATTGTGAACTTAAAATTGATTTACCTAACATAGTTAACCACACTAAGTCATACACATCAGAACTTGAAGTTGCCACTAACTGCAGTGGTACTGAAAGTGAAGAAAATGACTCTGATGATCCAAATTTTTCAGAATATGATTCTGATGGATTGGAGCAACATCAAGCACAAAAGAAAAGGTACATCAATGATAAGTTGACTGACTATAAGGAGTTGAATAAGTCAATGACATTCAAAGATTTTCCCAAAGCTTGGAAAGCAAACAACATGTACTGCCTTATAAATAGATAAGGGTTACAACAACTTAAAGGTGATCCATCAAGGCTCAGGTACATATGTGAAGATCCTGCTGGCCCTTTGTTTGCCATATTTCAAAGGATTCTGCAGGAGGTGGAGTTAAAGAACCTGTATTTGAGAACGATAGAGTTGATGCAAATACAATTGTTGCATACTTCAAAAGAGGGATTTGAGATGATCCAAAATTTAAGGTAAAAGAGCTTAGGGCAAGCTTGAAAGCTGCTTTTAACATTAATGTTAGTGAATATAAGTGTAAGAGGGCAAAGAGAATAATCTTGAGAAACTTGAAGGTAGTTATTGACGAGCGCAAAACACAACACAAAATTAATGCTATCTAGCCAAAGATAGTATATAGTTAAATTATCGTCTCCACAAGATTGGATTTAAATAATATTCGAGTAATTTCTGATTTAATTGCTATTCAGGAGGATCAACACTTGAGTTAAATGATTATGAACTGCGTTTAACTACTAAAATAAAGTAATTGACAATTGACAGTAAGGAATTAGAGATTCGTAGAGTTGGTTTCTTATCAATGTGAGGAATGAGGGTTTGACAAGATAGGTGTAAAATAGCTATTTGAGATTTAAATCTAGTTTAATTCACTCTAATGTTCTAATGATTCTCACGAATTCACTCGATGGTTAGTTCAAACGTGTATTCAAGACTCCTCACTCAATTAAATCTTAACTCTATAAGGTGAAATAATATAAGCACTGTGAAGTATGCAAGCATGCGTTAATGGATTGGTCCTTAGAAAAAATTCTCTCGAATATTCTCCTAACTTGATTTAATCAACAATTCAACAAGCTCTTCCGATTACTTAAGAGAATCATAAATTAAATCAAACGAAATAATGCAAAGATAATCACCAAGATATTCCTCTTTCGATTAAATAAACTGATGAATAAAGTTGCAACAATTCAAAACTCCATAAACGAATTCAAGCACGAACTAGGGTTAAAATCCATAAATATTTATCAACACACCAAATTTGTCAAATCCTACAAGAAACTACTCCATAATCATAGAGGAAGTCATCACAAATATAATTAAAGAATGAGAAAACATCAATCTAACGTTACAATCTAACTCCCTGTAGGAGTGGACCCAGGCGAAATTATATTTTCCAAGGTGAAACAGGAAAAATACTTTGAGAAAATTACATAGGCGTGCCGCACCTTGTGCCGCCCCATGCGGGGCACCAGTAGGGAAGTTCAAAGAGCAAGTTCTATCGGACAGCAGCAAAATGTACTGTCGCACTGCCCCATGCGGCGCGGTAGTGGACTTTTTATAGAGTGATTTGTCTTCTATGCGTTTGATATCCAGACTTGGCTCCCGACCCCCGAATGCGATCCCGATTTAATTCCTTGGGCTTTTACTTAGACTTCAAAGCTCCAACTTGTTCAATTTAGCTCCCGATTATCTTTTTAACTCGAAATCACTTCCTACAAGGCATAAAACACATAATAGAGTGTAACACACTAATATTCAAGCTCAAACACAAGTAAAATTCAGTAATTACAGTGCAAACTATGACTAAAGCACGTGATTCTAGCCTACCATCAACACCCCACACTTAAACCATTGCTCGTCCTCGAGCAATCAAACTGCACTTCACATAGAGATGACCTTCTTATCAGACAACTTCCCTAACGCATCATGCCAAGAATATTTAAAGCAGACTAACCACCCTAGCGTAACATCCTCGCCTCAAGACTCGACTCACGAGCACCACCCATTTTTCATAACATGCTCACTTACCCCAACACAAAGGCCAAAGACATTACCTTTCCTTCGCAAATTATGTGCCCTCATACGAAAGATAGAGAGTAGTTCCACACAAAATAAAATTCAAGAACTAATAGGAATTCAAGATAGAAAGAATTAACTCACTCTCAGAAATAAAATCCATGCGCCACAGAGAATGTATCACAGGCTTGCCCGTAGTGTAATACTTACTAATTGAGCTCATTCAGTCAAGGATCAAGTAGGACTTTATTTTGGTTGTAATGTAGGCTGCAAGACAGGTATGATAGATTTGGATATAGTGACTATACCTCCCAAAGTACTTTAATACATATACATTAACAATTCAAACCCCCCACTTATGTTGAACCAAACCCCAACCTTCATTCATAATAGCATCAAGCTCCCAATATCTTTAAGCACAAACAGGATGAGAACTAACACTAGCATGAAATCTATTTTTTCTTTTCTTATCTAAGTTCTGATTTTTTTTCTTTTCAAGCAAACTCACTTTTTTTTACTTCTCTACACGTGGCTCTCACCATTTTACAAACAGTGCACCTTTCTCCTTTTTCTATATTTTCACTCAAAACTCGACCATACCTCACTTAGCTTTTACAAGCTCATAACAAAATCAAGTGCTCAAGAGAGGTAAAGGTTCAAATAGATGGTTAATTCAATCAATAGGGGTCAGGCTTGTATTGTGGTTGCCAAAGAAAATAGTATTACAGGCTCAAAAGGGCAAACAAGGATACAAAATGATTAGGCGGGTCGTAGACATATAATTGTCTCAACAAAGAAATGCCTATATCACTTTATAGACTGAACAACACTACTATTTCGCTTTGCAAACACACGGGGCAAGTTCTAGACATCAACCAACATGCACATAATATTAACAAAATCTCACACACACATTGGCATATAATACACTTAGGATCGGATCTTTCCCAAATCTCTAGCCAAAGCAGTTAAGCAAAGTTACAATCATACAATTTGAGGTATTTATTTAAGAGTCACTGAGCCTAGGCTTCACAAATCAGGCACTCACTGCTCTCAAGGCACAACAAAGTAAAAAAGTCATCTCCCTTAAATCCTAGCACAAGACTTTACTTCTCCCACTAAAAGAAAAACTAACTACATCCGGTTCAATAAAAAGCTTTTGGAAAAGAATCACGACACAAAGAAAATTCAATGTTGAATTGTTACATTACTTAAGAAAACAAAACACAAATAAGTAAAGTTTTTTTTTTCTTCGACTTTAATCACTCAAGAAGACAGCCGAGGAAACACATTGTCGGGAAAAGTCAATTTTTTTTCAATCAAAAGAAATGATTACAAACACACATATACATATATAAATTCCCCACCCCAAACTTTAAATTGTGGCATGTCCCCATGACACACAAATAAAAAGCAAAAGGTAAAGGAAACTCCTCTGAATTTTTTTCGTTTTCGAGAACTTATTAACTCCACCCCTAATTCTAAATTCATTTCTCATTTTCGCTCCTTGGAATTATTTATGGAGTTCATGAGGACAAAGTCATCTGAATATATTTGCAAGACCCGCTCTTTTGTTTCTTTTTTGGCCTCTTTTTGAGCGGTAAATTGTTCTTGTAGGATCATCCTCAAATTGCTCCTACATTCTTTCATAGGATCAATCCATGCATCTTCCTCAAAATCTCCAAAAATAAAATCTACATGATTAGGTTAGAATAAGAAAATAAAGAAGAAAGGTCGTGTGAATATTCCTCTAGTATGTCCAAGACCAATTCTTTCTCATTCTCTTCTACTAAAGGTTGTAAATGTGGAATGGTAGATATGGGTTTGAACTCTTTTTCCATTGATCTACACTCAACCAAAACTTTTCTTTCATCTCAGTTGAATCAGAGTCCTCTTGCATGGTGGAAAGCTCTCTCTATAGATGCTCATCCTATTGGGTAGGCTCATTCTCACAGGGTATCTCCTCTATATATTCACTGAAAATGAGCTTTCTGAAAGTATACTTACTATTTGACTCACTTGTGTTGTTAGGTTCTCAATGGCTTCAACAATTTGTATAAGTCCTTCTTGATTTGGTATAAATCTTTCTTCAACACTATTAATGAACTTATACATAAGCTCTTCTATACTATCATTCTCCTCTTGAGGTGGTTGTCTCACTTCGCTTTCATTCATGTCATAATAAGGGCAATTGTTCCATCCATAGTTAAGATTATGCCCATATGAAACCTCATACCTGTACGGACTAGAAATACAGTGAGATTGTTCAAAAGACGAACTATAGGAGGAATACTTAGCTGCTTGACAGTCAACCCATTAATGATTTTCATTACATTTAAAACAAATAGCAGACTTGTGACAATATTCCGCTGCTAACTTTTCAACCGTTTTCTTAGGCTTGTTGCACTCCATCTTCAACAGCAATTAGAGTTCAATACTAGGAATAATTCTTCAAGTTTTCTTCATAGCACTTGTCAGGTACTACAAAAGAAATCTTGAAGATAAGTTAACTAAACAAAAAAAAAAAAAGCTAATTCCTAAATGATCACCAATAATTAATTTGAACACTATTGATTGCCAATCCCCGGTAAAGACGCCAAAATTTGACGAGCGCAAAACACAACACAAAATTAATGCTCGCTAGCCAGAGATTGTATAGTTAAAAACTATCGTCTCCATACGGATTGGATTTTAACAATGTTCGAGTAATTTCTTGTTTAGTTGCTATTCAGGAGGATCAACACTTGAGTTAAATGATTATGAACTACGTTTAACTACTAAAATAAAGCAATTGACAATTGACAATTGACAACAAAGATTTAGAGATTCACAGAGTTGGTTTCTTATAATTGTGAGGAATAAGGGTTTGACAGGATAGCCGCAAGATAGCTATTTTGGATTTAACTCTTGTTTAATTCACTATAAATGTTCTAATGATTCTCACGAGTTCACTCGATGATTAGTTCAAACGTGTAGTCAAGCTCCTCTCTCGATTAAATCTTAAGTTTATGAGGTGAACTAATATAAGCACCGTGAAATATGCAAACATGCGTTAATGGATTGGTCCTTAGGAAAACGTCTCTCGAATATTTTTCTAACTTGATTTAATTAACAATTCAACAAGCTCTTCTGATTACTTACGAGAATTAATGAATCAAATAAAATAAAATAATGTAATGATAATCACCAAGATATTCCTCTTTCGATTAAATAAACTGATGAATAAAGTTGCAACAATTTAAAACTCCATAAACGAATTCAAGCACGAACTAGAGTTAAAATCCACAAATATTTATCAACACACCCAATCCGTCAAAACCCTATAGGAAACTACTCCATAATCATGGAGGAAGTAACCATAAATATAATTAAAGAATGAGAAAACATTAATATAATATTACAATCCAAACTCCCGTATTGAATTGATGTCAAGATGATGAAATCTTGTGTCTTGCAGCCTCCAATGCTCTCCCAAAGCTTCCAAAGTCAAAAGTCCCTCTAAAAATGTCTTTTTGATGTATTTATACCCTGTAGGAGTGGGCTCAGGCAAAATTACCTTTTCCAAGCCGAAACAGGAAAAAATACTCGGAGAAAATTACACAGGCGCGCCGCGCCTTGCACAGCCCCATGCAGCGCTGCAGTGTAGTGTTTATAGAGTGATTTGTTTTCTTCTCATTTTGACATCCAAACTTGTCTCCGACCCCCGAACGCGATCTCGGTTTAATCCCTTGGGCTTTTACTTAGACTTCAAAACTCCAACTTGTTCAATTTAGCGCCTGAATATCTTTTTAACTTGAAATCACTTCCTACAAGGCATAAAACACATAATGAGTGTAATACACTAATATTCAAGCTCAAACACAAGCAAAATGCAGTAATTAGAGTGCAAACTATGACTAAAACACATGATTCTAGCCTACCATCAATTTTTCAGATGAATATAATAATCTTGTGCCTTATGCTAATGAACTAAAGTTTAGTAATCATGGTAGTGATGTGATAATTAACTTATCAAAGGATGCTCTTGCTGAAGGGAAAAGAAGGTTTTTAAGGATGTGTCTATGTTTTCAAGCAATAAAGTCTAGGTTTAAGAGTGGACTGAGACCTTTTATTGGGCTAGATGGAACATTTTTAAACGGGAAAGATAAAGGTCAGCTCTTGGTGGCTATTGCTCAAGACTCTGCCAATCATTTTTATCCATTAGCTTGGGCTATTGTTGATAAAGAAACAAAATTGACTTGGAACTGGTTCCTAAGTCATCTGGAGAAGTCATTGGATCTCAAAGATGGGTGAAGGTATCACTTTTATTCAGATATGCAGAAGGTATGAATAATTTACTAGCTTATTTTGTTGTCAATTTATACTTTAAATATATAGTTACCAATGTTTTATCTTTCTGCAGGGGTTGATTAGTTCAATTCAAACTGTTCTCCCTGATGGGAGTCCAGTGAGTACAAGAAATATTTTTGGTGGGCTGCATGGAGTACATATGAGGAGAACTTCCAAGATCAGATAAAGAGTATGGGACAGGTTGATGATGATGGTAAGCAAGCTGCTGAGGATTTGTTACAGTATCCACCCAAATATTAGAGTATGGTTTTTTTTTATACTGTTTGTAAGAACCAGTCAGTTGATAATAACCTGACCGAGTCATTCAATTCATGGATCTTGGAAGCCAGACACAAGACAATTATCAAGATGCATGAGGATATCAAAATCAAGGTCATGAACATGCTTAATTAACGTGAAGCTGAGGTGAGGACATGAGCAAATGAATACGATCCCAAGACCATGGAGTTGTATAACCAGTTGATGAGGGTTACATTGAAATGATATGTAAATGGCAGTGCTGACCATGGTTATGAGGTGACTGAAAGCAATGACAGACACATTGTGAATCTGGTTTCCAAGAAATGCACTCGCAGGGCATGAGATCTTTGTGGATCCCATGTACTCATGTACTCTGTCCTTTAATATACAAGAAACTTGACCCTCTAAGCTAGATTAATTGGTACCTTAGCGAAGAAGCTTATCTCCTAACTTATTCACATAAGTTATAACCAGCGAGAGGAGAAAATTTTGGCCCTCACAACATATGGATCCACCTCCTTTTGTAAAAATGGTTGGGAGCCCAATGGTTATGAGAACAAGAGAAAATAATTAGGCAGTTAATAGGCAATGGGAGTGGTCTCAATCAAGAAAAGGCAAGGTAATTACATGTAGCACTTGTGGTGAACCTATACACAATGCAAAGGAATGTGACAAGGTAACCGATTTCTTTACATTACTATTTCCAATATAATATTTTTGCTTTCATCATCTAACAATAGAATTCTTTCTTACTAATAGCATTCTAACGGAAAGCAAGTCCAATAGAGGAAGAACAAAAGGAAAGTAGGAAAAAGTAGGCAAAGGACTTTACTGGATGAAGCCACTGATAATGATCAGCCCAGATCCCCAACTGCTGAAAATATGCCAAATAAAGATAAAATACCATTGTTTGCACCACAGTCAAGCCAGGCAAGCCAATCCAGCAACTTCAAGTTTATGCCAACCCCTTCAGTACCAAGGTATGAAGCAAGCAGCAGTGCTTTTCCAGATTTTGACTACCCTGACTTTGATGATGAACCTGACATAGCTGTAAGGCCAAGGAGTATATCAGAGGCAAATACTGGACTCCAACTGAGGTAACAACAAAGTACAATAGTTGGAATAAGGGAAATTGGGTTTGTTGGTGATGCTAGTGGTGTGAGTGAGCCATCAAAACTTCTATACACAACAAAAAAACTAACTTGATAGGGTAAATCTATTATAACTGGTAATCAGCTTAATAGACAAAGACTAGTAAAGTTGTCAGCAATAAGGGGTAATAGCACGGAGTTAAACTCTGATGGGATTTGAATGATAACATGGACAGTTAGTGGACTTTTATTTAGGATGTATGTTTTTGGTGTTTGAACAAGTGATGTAACTACTATTGTTATGACAGTAAACTTAATCTTTTGGTTGTTTGATTGTTCTGTAAACTTACTGCTATGATAGTAAACTTGGATGCCATGTTATCACTTGGTGGTGATAATTTTTTAGAGGTGATAATGTGACATCCCCGTCTTTATTAATGTACTTTGACAGTTGGTAGCTGGTACATTATGATTATTGGTGACTATTTGTGACTTAAGCAGCTTTCAGTTATGTATTTATGTATTGTCCATTTACTTCTGTGAATTCTACAGATTCATAAGTGTTATATGTTGTCCAGTTTAAAAATATCTGATTTATGTTGGTGAATGTCTGATTTATCATATTAGACAGTTTTTCAATTAAGTTGTAGCTAATTCATTTTCATTCTCTGTCCAGTTTTCTGCTTTACCATATATGGACAGATTTTGCATTAACATCTAGCTAACACTCACAACCAAAAAACTGATAAAGATACCTTGAATACAAAATAAGTTACATAACACTAAAATTACATCATTAGTCCTAACACTAACATTATATATGCAGAATCTAAACCTAGGATTAACCTAAATAATCAAACTAGAATTAACTAAAAACATTACACATACATACTCATTAAACAAACATCATAACAATACACATCAAAGATGATTCTACAGAAGGTCACTTTAACATCGACGCAATGCCCATGAGATCATAAGCAACATGCTCTTGTTCTTCTCCAATTTTCTGACTTTGGAAACTTCACCTTGGTGTAGAGCCTACATGGCAATTAATTCTTCTTTCAGTTTATTTTTTTTAATTTTAACCACTTCCAAAATCGACATTGTAACCAAATCACTATTATAGAATATTTCATCTTTCCATTCAAAATAACCACAAGAACTAATCTGTGGAAGACAAAGCAAAGAAGAACAGAAAAGCTTTAAGTAGACCAAAAATCAAAACAAAATGAGAAAAAAATTGATTTTTGTGATAAAATTAGAATTACACACACCTTACGCTTCGGACATTTATAGAATCTCCTTCCAGGGTTAAATGCAGTCGTTGAAGTCAAGGTTAGCAATAATGCTACATCGACACCTGATCTGGGATGAACAACTATCTTGCAACATTTATGGGAGAGCAATTTGTGAAAGATATGTACCCTAATTTTTCAACAATTGAGCCCAAATAAGCATGGGAAATTACAGGTAGAATCGGGCCGGTAATATTAGGGTCAAGTTTGTGAAGAGGATTTTAATTTGGTGGGGTCATCTGATGTGGCAGCTGAGATGGACAAAAAGTTGGAGGGGTCAGCTGCCACTGTGGACGGTCGTTAGCATTAGGGGTAATTTAAAATAGATTATTAATGGTAGGGACTCGAATGAACGAAAAGTATAACGGGATTAAATATAAACAATAATTAATAGCAGGGGAACAACTTTGGACCTTCTCCCTATATTATATAATAAACCAAAATTACCTTATCCTATCATAGAAAAAGGCACACAAATTTTTAGAACAAATACTTTCTTCCTCTCTTATCCCACAAGTCTCCTGAGAAAGCAGAAGGTTAACATGTTTTTTTTTACTTATCGAACGGCACGAAATTCTAACTTTTTGGATTTTTAAATTATGAATATAATTTTTTAAAATGTTGGATTTTGGATTGAATTTCGAATTTGGGATTTCGGATTTTTGAATATTCGAAAATTGAAATTTTTATACTTCATATTTAGCCCTATCTATTAGACGCCTATTTTTCATGTATCGAGTATTAATAAATTTAATACCCACTATTTTAAACATTAGCTCACATATCCAATACTAATTACTAAGTTCAATATCGATACCCTACTAAATCTAATATATGGTTCTTTTCATTCTTACCCACGCTAGGTTTTATTTATTTTTTGTGTTGTGAATACTGAAGGTTGATGTTTAGTAATGCATATGTTGCATTTCCTTACTAATAATTTTATTGCTGGCGTGAATACTTTACTTGGATGATTGTGGTGGAATGAGGAACTATTTGGACGGTTGGACATGAATACTTTACTTAAATGTTCCTTGTTGTACGAAGAATGAAGAATTTCAACTTATCGGCTCCGATTAATTCGAAATTGAACTTAAAAAGTTCGATCCAATCCAATCTTATTTGGATTGGATTTGGTTTGTAATTTCTTCAATCTAATTCCATATCGAAATTTTTATATCCAATCCGAACTGCTCGAACACCCATCCGTACTTGTGAGATTCCCATACAAGCAAAGTAAGAATGTATTAAGGTATTAAGTTGGTTTTTATCTTTATTTTATACTTGTCGGCCTTTTAAGTTCTCTTTTTTCCTATTTTTTTAAAAATTTGTCCGATCGATATGTATATTTATATTAAATTATATTAATATGCTATGATTAAAAAATTAATATAAGAATATGCATAACAATGTCATTCACACATATATGTTATATATTCATTGACTTGGGTGTGGTAACTTCTTCCCCACAAACTAAAAGTAGGATACATTTGGGCTTCCACGTGGCTCATGTCTAGTCATGTCAAATTCCTCTTCAACCGTTCAATTCTCGCTCTTGTAACAAGCCTAATCCTATTGTTTCTATTATTGGACTTACACAGTTTTTTCCTTTTGTTTTAATCCTATCCAAACTCCATTAGTATTCGTCATCTTAAGAATACAAGTCATGACAATATAGTTAGGCAAAAAGCAAAGCACATCAAATTATGAACTTTGGTGGAGGGGGAGGGGAAAAGAGGATAAAGATGAGCTTGTTTCTTGCCACTAACACTGGAAAAAGTGGACCTCCACAAATCCACATTAAAGAAAGAAAAAAAAGAATAAAAAAGAAAAGAAATGACACAACAATGTAGTCATCACTTGTTCACACTTCACAACTAGAGATTCAGTTACTTCAACTCTATTACGGCTCTCTCTTTTTAACACACAAATATAAGAATGAATGACTCTTGAGTGCACCATTGGTTCACTTTTCATTAATCTTTCTAATGATGGATTCTTGGCACGAATTGATGACCTTCTTATGAAAATAATTGTCCTATGTCTTCTATAAAGATTAGGACAAGGTCTTTTGTGTAAGTAATATGAATAGGTTGATTATTTCGCTTTTCTATTTTTCTGGAATCTCTTTTTTTTTTTTTTTTGAGAATTGTTTCCTGAATTTTAAAAAAAAAGCATATAAAGCATTTATCTAAACACGATTAGAGCGGCCATACACTATAGCTATCCATAATTGTGGTGCTATTTGAAAAGAGAGGCATAAACTAAAAGTAACAAACTCTATTGTCTTTGTATCGTGAAAAAACAAAAAATTTAGGTGACCTTAATAATTATAACATGAATTATTTGTTTTGTACTAACGTACTTGACATTATGGTTGCATTAGGTGTAATAAAGCTGTTTGATTCAAAATGATGCATGCTGGTCTTATTTGTTTTACTTGTACTAAATCTATTTGGTAGGTGAGCTTTCAACTCAACCCTTAATTTGTAGTTTCAAGAGATTGTTTGAATTGTTTCCACACACGAAAAAAAAAAAAAAAAAAAGAAGAAGAAGAAGAAGAAGAAGAGTCATTTAGTATAAAACAACCACATCTAATTATGTAAAACATAAATATATTTGGTGGATTTTGATATTGTTTTATTGAAATTATGTGACATCCGCTTAACGTGTAGAAAATTTTACATGCTCAATGTAATTTGTCTGACTTTTAGCTAGGTCAACCTTTTTTCTAGTTACCAACTCATTTTTAGTATTAGATGCTTACCTTACAATAGACTTTTAATTGATCTAATTGTGTAAATGTATTTTTACTATAAGTGTACAAAATTTACATCCTGTGTTATTTTGGAAGCAAAATCGTTTTACCAGAGTAAGTAAAAAGATCATATTTTTACCGTAGTTTGAAAAGATATCATACAGACTTATAATGGTAATTTGTATATAGCTAATGAGGTTATATATTATTCTAGTTGTGTTGTTGCGCTAACTCGCTAGTGCACTAGCACTACGGCTTTTCAGCCTCCGGCAGGTTCTTTCATTTTCTCTGCCTTACATGAATTTAAAAGAATACTTAAAACGGATTAGTGATTTATTTTCAAAAGAAATTTATTTACCGTAATTTTTAAACAGTTAATAATTAAATATACAGCTAATAAAATAAAATGGAATCACTACTGAGACAGATAACAAACGGAAACAACATCAAATAAAGTGGTCTAAGCAGTTGCGTCCCAAAGTGGTGAAAGAGACACGCCTTATATTTCATTTTCAAGAAAATGTAGGCAGGAGAATTTAGCTTTCCTGCATAGGATTTTATACCAAAGACCATGACCAAAACGAGAGGGCATTTTGGGAGGTGTACGTTTTATCCCAATAGGCCTTAAAAATCAATATTCCACCAGGCCAGTAATTTTCAAGTGAAAAAAGAGGCTATGTTAATGCTTCAAGGTCACTGTCCTTTTTCAACTTCCTAGTCTTTTTCTCATTATTACTGTCATCATATAAATATATTCGTAACACCAAAATGGTCAGCTGCTGATCTATATTATGCCCATTGACACATTCTTGAATGCACAAACTTGTCCATCAGAAGAAGCCAATAATAATGGCATACACAGTACCAATTAATTGTGGCATTGTCACAGCGAAGATTCTTGGCACAAAATTTTGTGCAATCTTACAAGAAAGGTTAACTGGATAAGGCCATGAACTGCAATTAGTCTTATGCATTAATTAATTAATTAATTATTGATCACTATTAACAATAATCAGAGAAGAAAATTAAAATTCTTGCCATCATACAAGTTGGACGTGAAAAGCCTTAATTCTTATTGGGGATTTGCGAGATATAGATTATGGTTGGTGAACTTCTAAATCTTGGCTACTAATGGAATTACTTATCCTATAATCATGATTATCTAAAATGAATGGCTGAACTGTAAAAAGAGAAAACATTGAGATAAGTGACTATATATCAGGGATTACTGGGACCAAGATAATAGTAACACCCAGTACTTTCTGTAACTTGATGATCCATAGGCACCTTGAGTAACAATTTTATTGTTTTTCTCCTAAAAAAGGGAGATAGAACTAAGAACTCAATTATTTCAAGAGATTAATTACGATAACTGTTGGGTTTTATGGACACGTGGATGGAATGAGGAGGATGATATAAGCATGAAGTGTGATGATGACCCCACATTTTCCAATAAGTTTACTAATAGGTACATCTATTATAGGGACCAAAATAAAAAAGAAGACAACATCCCATTTTGCCCATAGTAAAATTATAAGTACTTGCACCTTGTAAGGCTAGATTCAACCATCAAATGTGACCCCAACCTTTGTTCTGACCATGAACTCATCTAGCTACTTGTCAATAAGCACTAAATATGCATGTTTAATACTAACCATAATCTCACCATCCCGCTTATAAGATCTATCTTGGAAAAAGTACTGTCATAGGTTATAGAGTATATATCGTTAATCTCTCAAAAGAGAAAAAAAACATAGCTCATTGGGAAAGTTAAATTTCCGGTACTCTACGTTTGTATGCTCATAACATATAGACTTTGTTCAACATCAACCATTTGACTCATAGAAAGAAGGAGTATATGCGATCTAATTATAACCACAACGAAGATGAGCACAAGAAAGGAAGAAAGGGATGGATGTGTAGGAAACTCTAATCTTAATCAACCATCACTGTTCCATTGGCAACCAAAAGGGTACCTAAAAGAAGAATTATGAACTCAACAAGTTGCATCTGCAAGTCAAACTCAAGTTGTAACATATTTTATTGTTTTAAAGGAGATTGATCAACAAGGACAGAGCTTATAAAAAATTCCATATTTCCGAATGAATATTCAATTTATATAGTGATATAATCAGATAAATTTAATTTACATCTTCAAATGGTAAGCCGCGCCATAATACGTATAGATCTCTTGCAAGTACAGTCACCTTGTTTATGAAGCTATGTCCTACCATAGGCCTAGCCCAAGGATTAACATACATTATTTACAAACTGATAACTTGTGTAATTAACTTTTATATATATATATATATTATTGAAAAGAATTTTTGCACTATCAATATGTTTTAACATGTTGTAACACGTAATTTTATCTATTTTTAAGTTATTAATATCATTTTCTACGAATAACTTATCGTGATCTTTTAAGTTAGCTGAATGAAAAATATTAAAAAGTTTAAGTTATATTTGTATAAGAAATATTTAATACTATCAGGTCACTCGAGTTCCGTCCAATAGAAGGAGGTCCCAATGGTCTCACGTCGCATAGGAGTATTGGATTTCGACCCATAAATAGGTGGCCACCCCGCCGCCTTGGAGCAGAGAGCCGCCAGCCAAATCGACTATTTATCCTTTAAATATCTCATCAAATGAAAAAGCATAGCAAAACCTTCTTTGAAGCAAAACACACACAGAATTGGGAAGTGAAAGTATGGTGGTGGTGGCGTTGATGATCCCCTAAAGCACCTTCTTTCTCACGTCAATTCTCTATATTCTCTCTCTCTCTCCTCCATTTCTTTCTCTATAAATAACCTTCCTCCAAATATTTACACCATTACTTTGTCCTCCTTCTCTATACTAATTAAGCATTTTCCATCACTATATATACTTGTTGTATTCTTCCTCCTCAAGATCAGCTTTTATATATATATCATGGGGGATAATAATGTGAACCTACCACCTGGATTTCGATTCTACCCAACAGATGAAGAACTAGTTGTCCATTTTCTCCATCGCAAGGCTGCTCTCTTACCTTGCCATCCTGATGTCATTCCTGATCTTGATCTTTACCCTTACGATCCTTGGGACTTGGATGGTATGTTTAGTGCTCTTAATTCCCTACTTTCACTTCACCAACTCATGTTTAGTGCTACCATATGTGATCTGAAACGAATCACTTTTATTTATTTAATTATCTCTTCAGTACTCCTCCTTACATGTAGGCCTCATTCTTTTTTTTCGTGGGCTAATCACGTCTAAATTCATATTGATAATGAGTGTTGAGAGACTTGAATTCCACATATTCTCTCGTCCAAAAGCTTAAACTATCATAAAAAAGAGCGTCCTCTTATTTATTTATATTTACTTATTAGTTTTTTTTTTTCTTTGGCATGATATGTATCGGACAGGAAAAGCAATGGCAGAAGGAAACAAATGGTATTTCTATAGTCGGAGAACACAGAGTAGAATCACTGGAAATGGATACTGGAAACCATTAGGACTTGACGAACCAATATTCTCAAGTTCCAGTGACAATAAAGTTGGCATGAAAAAATACTATGCTTTTTACATTGGAGAGCAACCTGAAGGTGTCAAAACCAATTGGGTAATGCAAGAATTTAGTCTTTCTGATTCTTGTAATTCTGCTTCTGGAACTAGTCGTTCATCTTCTAGAAGAAGAAGCCGTTCCAAAATTGTAAGTATGGAATAGAAAATGCTCTCTCTTTTTTATTTCTTTCTTTCTGTTGATCATGTTTTCTTAGTGTGTTGGTTTTCTTTTTTAATAGGAGTATTCTTTTTTTATTTTCAGGACTATAGTAAATGGGTAATTTGTAGAGTACACGAGCGCAACTGTGATAATGACGACGATGATGGCACAGAGCTTTCATGCTTGGATGAAGTTTTCCTATCACTAGATGATCTTGACGAGATTAGTTTGCCTCATTAATTAGCTACTTCTTAATTGTAATTAGATCCAGTAAGCTAGGATCTAATTAACCTCGCTCCATCGGCTTTATTTTAGTTTTCTATTTTAATTGTAGCACTTACCAATTTAAATTTGCTACGTTCATAGTAAATGAAAAACAGTGTGACAATTTAAGATCAATATGATATGAAATTTTCCCCTTTTTTCATGTTTAGGATTTGTAGGAATAAAATTTGAAAATTATTACCATGTAGATACCAACAATAACTTTGGAAAAATGACACTGTATAGCCGGTCTCAAAATAATAGCTGAAAAATATATATTTTCTTTTGTATATATATATACTAAAATTGTATACACTTTTGTAACATTCAAATATAAGTAATTTCGACCGTAAGCTAAAAATGATATATTATGCAAAACTTGCTTAGGCAATGTGAGAAAATTAATGGGCTATGTTACTCGGATTCCTTGATTGGTACATGTCGGATTTGGTATCCAATACGTATTTGTCTAAGTTTATTAATTTTAGTAGAAGAACTAGCATTGAATATTTATATATCTATCACACTCATTTATATGGCAAAACAAATAAATAATATATGTAGCATAAATTAGGTACTAAAATTTTAAAGTTTTGAAATCATTCTTTCTTGTTTCTTTCCTTTTGATACTACTGCTGCTAAGTATTGAGTAGCCTTTTTAGCTTTTGTGTGCTATGATGGTTATTTGGTAGTTGTCTTGTGTCACCAAGTTAAGGAACAATTTTATAATTTTTATTTCTTTTTTATTCTGTTTCCCTTTTATCTTTTGCATTTTATTTGGGATTAAATGGTGGTTGCTTACGTAAGCATTATATCATTTTTACGTAAGCATTTCATCCGCCCCTTCTTTCACACACACGTGATGGATCCATATTTATTTAGATTCCTTACATTTTAAAACAATCCCTAAGACTTGACAAATGAAAAAACAAACAAAAAGACATATATATACTAACAGTCATGAATTATTGATATACAGTTTCAAATATCTTTGAAACATCAAATTAGGTGAGATATTAAACTTGTATTACTACGTAAGTGTGTCAATTTGTCAAAATGAATGTTCCATTCACACTAATTGAGCCTATTTTACATATCTTGAGAATTGTGTCGTTTCAAAAACAAACAAACAAACAAAAAAAAAAAACAGACACAAAGGAAGAGTTTAAGTTAATTTGTGATATCCGAAATATTCGTTTTTTACTTTAAAAAGGCTAGCCCGGTACGTATTCCGCGTTCATATAGATTTCGAAAAGAGTCATACGTTGAGAGTTCGGAGAAGAGTCATACCTCTAAGGATGTGATGCAAACTTTGAATGGATTAATAATGGATCAAAGAACATTAAAATTTTAATTTACAACATAGTGCTATTTCCCCCTTTTTTTTCTGAAGATGTTAACAAAATTTTAGCGTAGAGATTAATGTCGTAATTATTTTGAAATAACGAATGACCGTTTTATCATCATTTTACATATCTTTTTTAAAGTGTAAATTGATGATATCTTTAGGCAAGAAAAGTATTTTCCAGAGAAAACACACGAGAAAGTGATTTTGTATGAAAATAGACTTTTGTGGGAGTGTGAACGAAGGTTATAGAAGTTGAAAGGTAGACAAAGACGAAAGAAGAGTAAGAAAAGTAATTAGTTTTAATGTTATTAACAAAGATGAAAATCTCAATAGTAGAGAAGTGGATTAAAGGAAGTGGCGACTAATTGCCTACAGAAAATAGTACTCTCCTCATCCTACTTTATTTGACACCATTTAATTGTATCAAATTGTAAGAAGTAAAAATTTAGTAAAGCATCACATAAAGTTCAATTAATTAAACGAACCTATTTTCTAAAATTGCAAACATTATAAGGAATAGTTAGTAGTAATATTTATAAAATCCAAAAAAGAATCTTGTAGTACAAATTATGGCAGAAAAGAGTAGCAAAGTAAATGATAAATACAACACTCTAATTTCGTTCTGCTATTTGTTTGAAGATAATTCTAAAAAGTAAAGTTTCTACTTTTTACCAATTTACATTTAAAAAAAAACGACTTCTCTTTTACTTTTTTAACGAGGGGGTTCAATCCGTGAATTGCCAAAACTAAAGTGCTTTATTGAATGTGAAATGGGAAACTTATAACCATGACATTCAAAGGTTACTTTTAAGGATTCTTAAAGAGTAATTACTCTTTTTAGCATTGGGATTCAAAGTGCTTTTTAAGGTCTTAATTACTGTTAAAACGTGATGAGCGTTGCTGTTATGTGTTAAGCAAACATTAAAGCCTAAACTTATGAAGAAAAGATTGTTATGTCTCTGCTTCCTTCTATTTGCTTCTTTCCCCTTTATATTCTTTGACTTTAGATCTGCCGAGTAGTCAAAAGTTTTACTGAGAAATTCATTTTAACGAAATTTCTAAGTCTTTAAATTATATTAAAAGATGACATGATCTATAGGACTAAATACTTATTGCATTTTAATCACGTGATTTTCTGTTTTTACGTTTACCTCCTTATAGCTTGACAATAAGCTGAAATACCCTCCTAATTGAGTATGGAAACAGGGACTAAAGGAGCAATATCCAATATATTGTGTAGCAAGCTCAACACTGATTTAAGTAGATAAAACCAAACAAATTAAACCCATAGATTGAGGCACGGCATATTGGTTTCTTTGTTTTAATAAAGAAAATAATTCTAAATATCAGCATTATCAAAAGTTTTGTCCTCCTCACCAGTCACCACGTGTAGCAATTCATAAGTCCCAAATTAAAGGAAGTTTAGATTAAGACATAAACCCCCTTTTGAAGTATAATAAAATCATTTCGTTGCTTAATTAGTTCGTAAGCACTGAGCATTTCTAATCATCTCACCCATACAATACAAGACTGCATTTACAAACAACTGCACATGTTGACATAAAAAAAAGAGATCAAGAACCAAACACC
>MCJB01013160.1:126941-137093 GCA_002018475.1 Nicotiana obtusifolia | reverse complement strand
GGGGGGTGGCGAATAAAGCCCATATTTGACCTGAGTTTGTTCCACTAGCCTTCATATCATGGAAATTTCAAATGCTACCACTTTATTTGTAGTTCCTTTAACAGAGGAAGTTGCAGTACTACAAACACCATCTAATGGGGCATAACCTCATTTATCTTTTTCTGTGGACATGGAAAAGAACTAAAACAAAGATCTATAAAAACTAGGGCTAAAAGATGCATTCCAATGGTCCACTTTAACTTTGTGCGTACCAATTTATAGGTGAAAGAGCTGATTCTCCAGTTCAGTGAAAAGAGAGAACGCAGTGCTCTTATCCTGGTGTCACAGTTTCAAGGCCATCTCCAATAACAGGCAGCACACACCAATTTCAGTTTCAAATGTTTACACGGGCTTAGACATGAGAATGATACTAAGTTGAATGTATGGAGATGGCCATGAGATAACCTACCTTAATAACAACCAAATAAAGTGGAAGCATAAGGAGCTTAAGTCCATCATCTCTTGAAGCAGTCATCCGGATCTATAGTATCTGATATCTCAATAGTAAATTTATGAAACCTCAATGGCTAATTGCCCAATTCATCAACAAATGAGAAAGGAAAAGCATCAAAACGACATTAAATAGTAAGCTCTTCTTGCTCTATTAAACCGGGATCCACAGGTAGCCTCTTATTTAATGGTTAGAGCCTTTAAATGTACATAACCCTTTTCTTTTATTGTTTATGTTCTTAAACGTGCATTAACAATAACTTTACTGCTGGATTATCTTTGACCAATGCAATGTCACGTTTTTTTGTTTATTGATTGATTTGGAATCTTTACTTCTGTTGATTAAGCTAGTTTTTCTTGACTTCTCCTCAGGATGCAGAGCAAATGAGAGGAGGAAAACAGGAAAGACCCTGCAAACTTATGCTCCTAATGCAAAAAAGAACGATGACGAAGTAAGGTATGATGATGTGCAGATTAATGATGCTGCTCTGTGCATTATCACTCCTTTCATCATCATTCTTCTTTTCCGCAACAGCAGCCGGAACATTCATTTGAAGTCTCTTCCTGTGTGACCATCTTCCTCCATTTTATTTTGAATAGAAGCCAAGACAAAACAGCTAAATCAATCGAGATTAAGATTCCAAATCAAAAAACAAAAAGGTAAATGTAAGATAATACATGAGATAACCCACCAATAAAATTATTGATAATGCATGCGTAAGAGGATAAGAATTAAAAATATGCTCAATTAAGATTCTTTCCTCTTTCATAGCAGGTTTGCGTTATGCAATAACACACCTGTCTCCTCATCATGAATATCATAGTCTTATAGCCTTTTTAAATGTACATTAACAATAAACATACAACTGATGGTTTACGCCTAATGTACAATTAAAGGTTATGTTTGTGAAATGCACCTTCTCAGAGCAGCAACAACAACATCACTCATTAGCTAATCACCCCCTCCCTTTCATCATCACTCTTCTCCACAACAGCAACATCATTCTGTTGCACATCATCAGTTCTTTCATCATCATCAGTATTTTCTGCTCCTGCTTAAAAATGAGGGAGGCATTAAGCTACAACACATCACAACTGGGAGAACATGTTTCATATAGAGGGATATCATTTTTTCAAGATTGTCGACTGTTTAACAAGTTGGAGATTGTCAATAATCTAGTGTGTTGTGTGTGTGTGTGTGTGTGTGATTGAGAGAGAGAGAGAGAGAGAGAGATTGTACCTGATGTTTTTCATTCCATCAGGCACAACATACATTTCCATCTGCAGTTAAGAGAAAATACTACTCAATGATGAAATAAGAACCCATCTAAGGTTTGAGATCATATTAATAGACTTCGAGTGTTAACATATTTGTCTTTTAAGATAAAGCAGCATCTGGTTGGTTTTATCAGCTGCTAATCTTGAGAAAGCATTTTAAGTCTCTTGCACTTGAAGGTCAATCACAGAAACAGAAGATAAGATACAGTTGAAGAAGATGTTTCAAGGTTTGCGGGAACCATTCTCTTCTAACTTAAAAGAGGAAGACGAGATGGTGCTAAAGAAATATTTAATGAAGAGAAATCGAGTGCAAAGGGCTCATTACGTTAACAATAACTGCAAGAAGCCAAAAGGAAAAGAATAGAGGAGGTTTAGTAATAGTATGGGGCTATTTTTGTACAACGAAAAGAAAACATATTATGGGACTTTTGCCAAATCCAATTGTAGAAAAGGGCTATTTGTACACATGGGACTTCTACTACGATATTATACTAATGGCATCTGGTTTAGATGGTTAAAAAATTTTGTGCCATATGATTTAAATATATTCTTGCACTTTAAAGTTCTGCAGACCTGGAAACAAAGTGCAATATGCTTTTAATTCCTATTAAAAGGACCAATTATCAGGATAACAACTCAAAGGTAAAGAGTATTTGAACCAGGTGAGGCAGCATAAAGCGCACTAGCTCTCAAACAACTTCTTGTTATTAGGATGTTAATGAGGACAACCATTTATTCTGAGAAGGAGAGGACAGCCAGTTACACGGAAGCTTAGTTCTGTAGGGAACCAATGAGATCTAACAATAATTCAGCCTCATTTACACATTCCATTCTACATATCGCATTCCTCCATGTTGGAAACACGCATAACGATAGACAAGTAATTCTTGTTCCTTTTTTTCATGCGCATTAAAATGCCTCCCTAACTTCAAACTGACCCTCCCACCCGCACCTCAGAATGAAGAAAGGTAAGGATAAGAAAACAGAAAAGGCATGTAAATCAAAGCACAGCTACCTGGGGAAAATAAAAATTCCGTTGAATAATAAGGCCAAAATCTGCACCATCCACCACTGAATCAAATAGATCACACTTCTGTAGCCACTTCTGGAAGAGTGCACCTTAGAAATTAGTCCAATACTCTTTCACCTACATGCCTGAAGCATGGAAACTCAAATACTGGGAATTGGCAGCAACATTTCACCTGTTTTGACCAATACATTTTGCATTTCAACAGATCTTTCAGGATCCAGTTTAATGGAGAAAAGATAATAATCAATGAAAGTGCCAAAATGCTAATACACATAAACAACAAAGTATGACATTCCTTTAAGTGTTACCATATCAATAACTTGTTTTATTGGCTGCAACCAACATTGTATTATAAAGACAAACACGTACATCTTTTGAGAAGGACAAACACATACATCTAATTCCACTCACTATCATTTGCACTTTTATATTACAAAGGCCCTCATCTACGGAGATTCCTGCTTATTAACTGTAATGTCCACCCAAATGATATTTCTTCTAGGGTGTGTTTGGGAGTGTTGGCAGACGATAAATATGAATGCTTAGCTTTATGAAGACTATTATACTGTTCTTTAAATCAACTTGAGAACTATGGCTCGGAAGCCTCCAGCATCATTCTCAGCAACCCTAGCAGCCTCCAACATCTTTTTCAGCAATGATGATACAAATTTCTCTATGATAGGTTTGAGTAAACGATAGAAGTATACCGCAAAAGAAACAGAATTATCAAATGTCAATAATGTGAAACTACCTAATGAATTCACTCTCATAAGAAATCGTCTAAAAAACAGTAGTTATAGCCAAAAAAATATGCAGGATACTACAATAAGCGTGACAGAATCAATCAGCAATTTAGTTGACGGGATGCAACGATTTCTAAAAAAACCAGGATAAAAGTATCCCAGCTGTACTAAAATTTAAGAACACAAAAGAAGAGGATTGTATCCCTGCCTTTCTGATGCTCTTAATCTATGCATCCTTTCATATACTTTCTCTTCCCTTTTTCGACTCTGAACTGATACTAATATTTAATAGTGCAGAGAGGTCTGCCTCCTCAGGCACAACCCCAGCCATCTTAGCCATTCCCTTCTCACAAATCCCTAGCAACGCCAACCAAATGATGTCAACCTGGGAAGAATCCCAAAATTATTCATTTGCTTAACCAAATCAAATGCCAAATCAATCACGGTCTTGTGGCATTGTGCAATTTTCTGCTAAGGGAGTTGCAGTGGTACCGGTGGAAAATTGAAATAATAAGAGACTAGTCCAGACCATTTAAAAAGACAGCCGAGTAAGAATTTGATTTGAAGAGTTAAGAGGTTATTTTCCGGTTCTCTCAACAAACAGTAATTTGTAATTATATTTAGCATTATTAAAATAGTTAATTATTAGCATTACTGTAGTTTAATTAAGAGAGTTTAAGAGGCGACTTTTCGATTTTCTAATAGTAGCGTATACAAATTAAATAAAAGGGAAAAATCCAAAAATATGAGACTAGAAGAAAACATGGACTGGACTTTGTATGCATAGGATCCGATCCTCATTGAGGCGAGGGAAGAGCATATTCCAGGTTAGTTGGAATTAAGAAGCTTTCGGAGGAGGAGAAATCCAGATTTTCCTTCTTCCCATTTTAGTTATTGTTTTAACTCAAACAAATTGTCCCAAAATACTAGCTTGTTACTTTAGGAAATTCAAAACTAAATTTGTTTATTGCTTTCAATTATAATGAAATATCTTTTTACTACTGTTCAATTCTCAAAAGATAAAAAATATTTAATAGAAATAACTTAATAAATCATAGTTTGTACAACGAACGAGAAATAAATTAAAGCCACAATTAAAAGGAAGGAGTAGAAGATACTTTTACCCTCCGTTTACGGCTTAGTATAGTAGATAGAACCCTTTTATAACATGACAGATTTCTCAAAGCATTCATAACATGAAGACTAAAGGAACAAGGACTTTACATTTTGGATATGTTCTTTCCTCGTCACAAGCAAAAGGAAAATGCTCATGCGGCATTATTCTTACCCTGACCACCACTTTGAAGCTGTGGCTTCGCTACATACATTTAAAGGTTGTCAACCGAATAATTTTTATCGAAAAATTATTTGGTGTATAATTTATATTGTGTATATAGATCTAAAATTATTTTTATATAGGTATATTAAATTTTGGAACACTATGTGAACATAAAAAAAGCAAATTTTTCGTATACCACGAAAATACTCTTTAAAGACAAACTAATTCACAAGTGATAGGGATATTTCTAATGCATTCTTCGGGCTACCTCATGTGGAAGTCATTACTCAAGTCTATTGAAGTTTAACTGTTTAAGTAATCCAATATTTAAAATGTGTCCCTACATTATTCATGACCTTTGAGTTTGTTGGCTCACAGACATCCGTTTCCGTTGGTTCTAAGGAAAATCAATTGGATGTGTTATTTCTGGAATAATATAGGTTATTTCCTTGTCCTTGCAACCTAAACTTGCTCTTTGCGGCTAGCTAGCATGTATGCTTTAATGCATACTTTACCTTTCAAACTTTCTCGATCGAAATTCTCTTTACACATTTTTCCAATAAATTAAAGGGATTGGGTTTTGACAAATAAAGATTGGAGCTAATAGACCATGTCACATGTGCATCAGTTACCAACTCAAAAAGTGCGTGAAAGTGCTAATCTTCTATAATCCCATTTTTTGATACTTTTCAGCTGCAATTATATTTTCTATTTGAAGTTTCTTCATCCCAAACTTACTCCCTATGCTTTTTATTAAAGCAGCTAAATCGATTTTTCTTCCAACTTTTTTCGTGCAAATTTATATATATTCTTCATAAGCAAGAGCTTTTGCTAAACTCGACAAAAGATGCACATGCATCCAGTCGTTGGGCCTCGATATATGTTTTTTTCCCCCTTATCAAAACATAAAAGCATCTTCTTTTCTTTACTTAGTTGGGATTTGATCCCTGTCGTGTCTTGAGTTGCATTTTCATTTGTCAAACTCAGCTACATGTTTAAATTGGCGTGTGATCCCTTTCATTCTGATGTTTTCATTATCTAGGTACTCCAAGAAAATCAAGATGGTAAAAACTTGGTTGAAAAGCAAGTTCCTACTCCAAAGGGTAATAATCATAATTCAGCAACGCTTTCTTTTTTTTCTGGGTTGGGAAGTGGGATTCTCAGTTCTTTCGCTAATTTTTCTGCTCACATACTTCTAGTTCAGCAAGTTCCCAATCAGACAGAAAAAGACTCGAGTCGAAATTGTAAAAGAGAAGGGAAATTCAAAACAAAAATATTTAAAGAATGACACAGCGGACCTCTTCATAAATGGATTGGATGGAAGCACAAACAGCATGGTAATTTTCTTGAAAGTTTTATCTCGCTTCAATAAGAAAATCTTTAGGTATGTTAAAGTTGCAGGAAATTTATTTTCTTTTTCTTTTTTTTCACTTTATGCCACATGCCGCACGGTGACTCGCTGAGTAGCATGTGCCATTCGCCTTCTATGATCTTAATGGAGTTTTTAGGCATGAATTTAGTAAATTAAAGCGTCTAAAGAAAGTTGTCGAAGAATAAGTGTGTAAAAAGAGTTTCCATACAAGTTGGAAGGTAAAGTATGTATTAAGTCTAAAATATTATAAATAAGCAATTAGTATCTCTATACCTCTTTGTCACATGTAAAATACTTCTGTTTATACACAGATTTATAGATTTGAAGTAAGTGGATGCAAATGAAGATGTCACTAGTGTGACATATCAAGATTTAATAATATAAAGAAATTGATCTCTACTCCTCTAGGTAAATAACTTAGCATTCAACCAAGTGCACAATTTAGTATTTTTGAAGAATGGGTGCCAGGAGATGATATTAGATCAATTTAGAAAACATATATATAAAATATCTAATTTGACAAAAATAATGAGTTCACGTGTCCAAACGTTAGGCTATAAATCCGCCCCTGGTTTGATTTGAAAAGGTTATTTGGACTTAATTTGATCGTAAGGACGTCATTGGCCCAAACCTGGGTCTAGTACAACAAACAAATGGACCCAAATTTCTGCTTACTGCCTTGTATTTTTCTAAACCCCCCTCCGCAGCTAAATTTTTCATCGTCCCTTTTGTAGCGAACTTCTCAATCTTTCCATTCTCTTCTCTGACCGAACCAATTTGTGTCTTCCTGTTTCTTTTTGTCGTGTTCTTCTGTCTCTGAGTCCGACCCTTCTATATATTTTTCTTTTATGTCTATCTCAAATTAGACCAAAAACCTTCTGCCACTTATGCATTTAATATAATTCTAAAACACAAATTTGGATAATTGGTGGTAATGTTTCCTATTTCCCCTCAATATATAAACATTATAGAGAAAAGTTGCGGGTTTTATGAGTTGTATTACCAGAAGGAGCAGTGGTAGCCATAGTTATTATAATGAGTCGTGGGAGTTGAGAATACAAACGAGACTTGCACTAATTCTTTCGTAACATATTTCACATAATAATCTTTTGATTATAACAAAAGTTTGAATGTTTTGCACCACCAGTTTAGTCAGAAGAGATGGGGCTTGTGTGTTTAAGCTAAGGAGGTCATTTTGCTAAGATGTGGATTATTGGTGGACTAGTAACTAATTTAACTGGTGATAACTGCTCATGACTAGTTTAGCAGGCCCTAACTTCTTTCTTGCCACAATTACAACAAGCATTACATGGGGGCTGTCAAATCTTTCAATTTACTTCAAATCCTGCCTATGGATTTTCCTCATGTGCTATGTTGAGCTAACAAATTAAACCAACAAGGGCCCAAAATGTCCAGTAATACGCAGTAATTCAACTTTCACTGAATTGAAATAATAGACATTATTTTCATTTCATGGAACTTTTGATGTTTTGCTGGTTATAAAATTCTCCAATTATCATTTTGCAGAGAATTTATGTCTTGCACTATTTATATTAGAAGATAATTTATTAATTAGAATGTCAAATAGCTCTCGAAATTATGATATAAGTTGTATGAGTTCAATTTTTAAGTTTTTTAGTATTGAGCACATTATATGCTTAAAATTATGAGTTCAGATCTATTATTTGTTGTAATGTTAATGAAGAATTACATATAAATATGTGCTATTCGTCGAAAGTACTGGGTTCAATTGAACTGAAACATACATCCGCCCTCGTTTGACATAAATTTTTCTTTTATGCGTGTGTTCGATTGTCTTAAATCACAAAAAAGGAGCTCTCTCAAGGAAAAATAGGATGCTTTTCTATTCTTTATTCAGTAAACGATTTGATAACAGCCCACATGTCAAAGTCTCTCCTTTCACAATAATTCCTTGGGGAATAACATGAAATGCCGAAACGGGAATTGCAATAGGGGGGGTCCAGGTAACTGACAATTGCAATATCAGTCCCTATGCGACCATGTAGACATGTAGGAGCGTCCCCACCATTAAAATGTTTGTGATCAAATAACGAATTGAAGAACCATAGAAAAAAATTGCCACATTTATACGGATAATGGTTTTTTATCTTTTGCACACCTTTAGTTTTGCTATTATCTATACCATATTACCATTAGTCTAATTCAGTTTGTTACGAGCTTACTTACTCATTAAGAGATGATTGATAATTAATGGATGATATACCCTATCATATGAGATAGAATTAAGAAATTTATTTGCATGTCTTTTTGCAACTTTCCCACTAAATCGGACCCTGTCCTGCACATGCATTAACATTAAATTATAAAAGAAGCTCGAATAATACTTTTCAAAAATAAAAGATATTCCGCTTGGCAATAGTCAATTGAAGTAATGCCAAAAAAGGAAAAAGAAAAAAAAAAGCAAAACTCATAATGTAGCCAATTGCAATGAGAGCCAAAGTGGAAAAAGACAAGTCCACGTCAGCTTTTCCACCAGCTCCAAATCGATAAAAGGCAGTGGTCTTAGTCAAAGTTTTCACCATTAATGTACTAATAGTCTATACTCGCAATATTCACCCAATTTAGCCATCTTTTTCATATTCTTATATTTCCGTTTGTTTAACTACTTTTTCAATCGTCTCCATCAGGCAATTCCAGAGGCACATCGAATGGGTCACGGGAGCTCGAAATCGGATTCCTCATCAGGCGATTCCGCCGACGGCGGCTCGAAACCTTCGCGGATGAGAAGGCTCGGTCGACGGCTTCACCTGCACAGTCACCATTTCCGTCGCCGTAGTCGTGCTCACACCACTGGTTCACATTCTCATACCTCTAAAATCCTAAAGGAGGAAGATTTTGCTGGCATCGCTCTCATCCGGATCATCAGTGTAACTTTCTCAGTTTCTCAACATAATTTCTAAAAACAATTAAGGTTTCTTACTCACTCTGGTAAACGTAATACGCATATCTGTACGTTGTGCGTGTGAATTCGTATTCTAGGCGTAAGTTTTGAAAAGATAAGAGTTTGACTTTCTGTAGCTGATTCCTACTAATATTTGTTGAATTTTCTGCACAGCATGGTAAATGTAACGCGTATATGCGCATGTCGGTCGTGCGAATTCGTATTTACGCGTTTTTTAAAAGTTCTGAAAAGAATGAGAATGTGACTTTCTGCAACTAATCTCTACGAATTTGCAATTTTTATTACATTATCTGGTAAATGTAATACGTATATACATGTCTTGCGTGTGAATACATATTTATATTTTATACATAAATTTAAAGTTTGAAAAGATAACTAATTTATACAACTTTTGCAAAAAATTATGCAAATTTTGGCAAATGTAATACGTATACTTATATAGAAGTTTTGAATAGATACAGAATGTAATGTTCTATTTCTAGAGTGTTACAAATTTGTAGATTAAATACCTATGTATGCACGTAATATTTAGCTTTCTCTTACTAATTCCAGCGACTTTTACAAAATTTTACACTTACTCTCATAGATGGAATACTTATATGTAAATGTTTTGTGTGCCAATATGGATGATTATGTTAGTTTTGAAAGATGCAGAATGTAGCTCGCAAAATTTCCAAACTTTTTGTACACAATCTGGTAAATGTTATACCTATTGTGTCTATTAAGTTTTGGAAACTTATGGATGAAGTTGTGGTTACTTTGTTTCAGGCAGAGATGAAGTTCAAGGACAAATGGCTAGTCTGTATTTCTCTTGGTGAACAAACTTTTCGCACCCATGTGTCTGATCAGTTAAGTACCTGTGCCTGCAGACCGTTGCTTGGTATCGAATTTGTGTCTTGAACAATGTTCCCAGTACACACACACAGATACAAACATGTATTTTGCATATAAATATTTGGAGAATTCACTTTTGCCACTTCTTGTAATCCAAAGTTATAGTTGACTCAGTTGGGGGGG
>MCJB01013160.1:83882-126921 GCA_002018475.1 Nicotiana obtusifolia | reverse complement strand
GGGGGGGGGGGAGGTGGGGGTTGCGTATGCTATTTTTTGCTCAGTATGTTGGGTGTGGGTACAGTAATCAAAGGTTGTTTTGAATTATTTGAACAAGTTGAGGATAATTTGTGAAAAACGAACTAGCTTTTACCTATTCTAGTTTACGCCCCCTCGACACCGCATTAGCTTTGTAATAGCTTTTTCATCATCAATACAATCATCATCAAAAATCCAACCAAAGCTTCCGCTGCTCTCATTTCTCTTGTTGCCTACGAATTGGTTTTCCCGCACGGCACTGACAATCTAGTCTAGCGTGCGGAGGGGACCTCAGTTGGCGGACGGCAATCGTACTGACATCGATTGCCTAGCCTTACGCTACCCTTCCAAAGCATCTCAGGAAGGCGTCGCGTAACAGTTGGTATCAAAGCAAGATAAAAAGTTAAATTAGTTCAGTTGTGACATAATTTTGTTCGACAAAACTGCTTTTGAGATGTGAGCATGTTAGTTATGTAGAACTTTTGAGTTTACCTATGGGTCTTATTTTGTTGGAGCCAGACAACTGTTTAAATTAAAAAGAGCTAGAACTTTGACTAGGTTCTTAGTGCCTGGGATACTTCGAATTGCACTGATAGTAACATACATGAAAAGTGAAGTTTCATTTGGAATTGCAACTGGCGAACTTGTGCATGCTATCTTACAACAGTTCAGAGCGTTATTCGCTTGATGTGCTGTATAGTTCTGTAACACAATTTATGCATTCTCTAAGATTCTTGTTATCTTTGGAATATTTCTTGCTTTGGATCAGTATTTCTTCAGAAAATGATAATATGCCAAGTATGATATGCAGAGAAGTACTCCATCTCCTTGTTATTTGGTATTCTTATCAATCTGCTACTGCATGTTTACTGTATTAAGAATTGGAAGAAGACATACAGATTCATGCCTAGGAGATGTCAATGACACATTGCTCTAATCATTCATAATGTAGGACAAAGAAAAAAGGCGTAGTTGTACTCAGTTTCCTTACCTTTTACACCACAAACTAGTGATTATGTTTTTTTTTTCTTCTTTTTGTTGTTTTTTTCTTTGCAGAACTGACAAGCCGACCTGGAACTCAGTGAGTAAACACTGTATTTTTTAAATATATTTACAATGAAATCCCATATTCTCTTTCCTTTTAATATTTTTAATATGATCAATCCATAGTATGCACACATAGCAGATAAAAGTTAAAACCCTTTAGGCCACAATTATTGTTGCTTTCCCACATTGATTAAACTCACGTACTTATTTAAGATGTTTATGGCGATTATAGAAATATAGATTTCTGGTCCTTGTACATGCAAAATTTTCCTTGTGGGTAGGCGTTGAGTGATCTTTCTTTGCTTAACTTACCTTTCGTTTGTCAAGCTAAGTAAGGCATGATAACTGAAGTCTAGTTATGCAAGTTACAGTTGGGCGTGCACTGACCCTGCAATCCTGGGGACTTTTATTCTGATCTTCTTGTACTCACTAATTTGGTTGATCCATCTCATTGCATTAGGGTGTTTTATTCTTGGTTATGCTCTCTGTGAGAAAACCTGATCATTCAGGTAAAATCTTAAGAAATGAGTGAATAGCCCAAGATATCTATGAGTTCTTTTGGAAGCATGTCTACCTCCTCTCGAACTACATCTGATGTGGGTGGGACATTGTATATCTCTATCAACTTTCCGTATGTGCTAGGGTTCACATGTGAAATTGAAAATTAAAGGTGAAACTACAAGCTTATCAAAGTTTATTGTGATCCATGTGCTTAATGGTTAGGTCTGAATTCTACAATGGAGCTCACAATGAAATTGGTTAAGAATTTAAGCATCCAACCAAAAACTTTCAGGCAATGTGCAAGCTATGTGTGAATAGCCCAAATTTTTGTAAGCCCTTTTGATGCTCATATACACCTGATGGGACACTTCGTATATTTCTAACACACTCAAATTCTAGAGAGGATAATGACAAGTTCTAGAAGCTATTTTTGACCTTCTTTAGTTTTTCCTTAACAATAAATTATGAGCTATTTCTGTCATGATTCGGTGATATTATTCAATCTTAATTCCTATAGGAAAAAAAGCTTCTTTTGGAAAGACATGGAGCCCATATTGCAAGAATATCTGTTTTTGAGGTGCGTAGTATTGATGGCTGTGAAATTTATCTCTTGCTGTTTGCATTTCCTTGATTGGTGAAAAACTTTGTATAATACAATATACCTCATTAAGTTATAAAAGCTAAACCTAGTGTTGGATGTCCAACCTAGGTGCTGCAATGCATCAAAGAGCATCCTCAATAATTATATATTTCATATTTGACCATGTTAGGTCTCAAGAAGTTGAATTGAGGAGTTCGAAAATTTCCGATCATCATGGACTCATGTTGAGAAAGTTATCGGTAAAAACATAAATTAGGATATATGCTTTCTATCTTACCGAATCATCCATGAATTATGTAGCCCTACAGCTTCCTGGGATTTTATATACAGTTCTCAGAGGAAAGATTAAGCCTCTCCTTTATCTTGATATGTTTGGAGCAGAAAGCTCTTTGTTGATTTTTTGTTCCCAATCCTGTTCCTTGAGACCTCACGAGGAAGATATTGTTGTTTAATTTTCATCTTTGCATGATGTTGTACTTTGAAATGCCAATACTGGTTTTATCCTATGAGTCATTATGAAAAGAGAAAACAATATAATAGAAAGAGAAAATCCTCAAAAATTACTCACCACTGATTTATTTCATCCATGTTACAGACCAACAGGCTTTCCAAGAACAATCTGATTGGTTACTGTGAGATAGATCTACTTGAATTTCTTTCTCAGGTGAGTTGCTTTTGTGATTGAAACAAAATATTTGCAACAAGTGGCACTTATGTCATGTTTATGTTGCTAACTACGGAATAATTGTTTGTGATGTAACCGTGCAAGTTTGGGTTTTTCTTGTTTGTAATAATCATCTCTTTTGAGTTACAGTTTTGACAGAATGACATTTCTGTTCTTCATTTTATTTTTGCTTAAAAGGGTCATGTCAAAGAGAAGACTAAAACATCTGTCAAAGAGATGCCAAATCCACTTGTTAAGGACACGTTCCTCAAGTTATACTCACTTAACAATGTGGAAAAAGATTTTGAATCATCCTTTCCGATAAAGTTTACTGATCTAAGCTTCTTTATGATTGTGCCCTATATCAATTGTGTATTTGCCTATTTAGTGTTAGCTATGATGAGAGGTGGACAAAAGGTGGTCTTTGTTGACAAGTCCTAGGAATTTGAAAAAACTTGTTTAAAGCAATTCGCTTGACCAAAAAATGCAAAGATGGAAGCAACACGGCCTTCACTATGCTTGGATTTAGTAACATTTTAAAAGTTACCACTTCAAACAGCAGTTACTTTCATCAAGCGTTTGGATAAGGCGAAGTAGGATGTCTACCAATGCAAGAAGAAGGATGTTAATATCGAGAATGATGTAGTTTCATAAAATGATGATTTTAGAAGTTTTTACTCGTAAAGATTAACAGAAACCCGTTGGCTTGTCAAAAATGTTGATATAGTGTTTGGAGCTGCATTCCTTAGTTTGCAATATTTGCACCTTTCCTCTACTTGGAGAAAGTTATTCTGTTGTCAGAGGGATCTGCTTAAATGATCCTATGCTTCTAGATGTATCCCACATTTTTCGTGGTTAATCTATGTCTGCTGAATAGTAAGTCCAAATTTGGATTGCTTAGTGTGGCCAAGTCCCTAATCATGAAATTAGGTTTTCCATCTCCATTTCAGATCAACTCTTAGCCCACTGCTAAGTGAATAACTTATCTTGCAGGATTCCAGTTCTGATACTGAGGTTTTTGACTTATTAGGCCCATCATCCTCATCAACTGTTGGCCGTATATCTATTTCATGTTGCATCGAGGTTTGTATTCACAGGGGAGCATCTACTTTTAATTGCTTATTGTAGGTTGCTACCGGCTATGATCCCAAATATGCGATTAAATTTTATTGGCAGGACCCTGTTGACACAGAGAAAAGCTTTGTTCGGCGCATCTTATCTATAGTGGTATGTGAAAATTTTACCTATGCCGTCATTTTAGATGAAAGTGTTCTCTTAGTGGATCCTTCTGAAGAACAATTTGCAGTATAAGCTGGCTAGAAGCTCTGTCTCACCTATATAGGCGTGTCCCTTGTTCAATCTTTTCTTTCTCGTTTCTTGATAATTCAAAACGAACTGTTTCAATCTTTTCTCTTTCCTTTTTCTTATCAAGATCATCCTATTGCATATCACACCAAGACATGCTCAATTTTACTGAAATTATCACTAAGTATCCAAAAATTCCATCCATTTATCTCTACAAAAAGTAATCGTTTTTCTTTGTGTAGTGCAATGTGGAACATCCCCTCCTCTGTCACTTTGACTGTCCACGCTGGAGTCTTCACTCCCCTGAAAGTTCTATTGTTTTTTTCTGAGTTCTGACCAGGTTGACCAAATAATGCACTCCTTTCTTGCTATTAGTAAAAAAGATAAAGTAAAGGGAAAGTAACGGTCATCTGGTTACAATTTGTGAATGATTTTTTCAGTTTGTAATAATATACACAATCGCAGTTTTGCTTCTCTGTTGTCATTAAGTTATTATTATGTGGTAATGAGATGACTTATGAATTAGTTATTAGAGAGTTGTTGCTCTTTGCAGGACTATAATGAAGATGGAGAGCTGTCATTGGCTGAGTTCTCTGATTTGATTGCTGCGTTTGGAAATAAGCTGGCAGCTGAGAAGGTTCGCATCTGTGTAGAGTATCTTAAGCTCATACTGTAGTTTTTATAGATCCTCTCATGCAACATGTTATTGGACTTGATTTCTCATTCAGATCACATTCATATTGTTATTTCAATAATGACCTTTTCTCAACATAATATAAATGCATTTTGAATAGCACCTAAACCAGCTAAGAATTCTAGATACAATTTTGTAATTATTAAAACCAAGGCACATCATATATTTTTTGTGAAGACTCCATAGCTTAGGCGTTTTTATTCTGTTTGTCAGAAAGAGGAGTTATTCAAACAAGCTGACAGAAATGGGGATGGTGTTGTCTGCTTGGATGAGCTAGCCACCCTTCTGGCTATACAGCATGAAAAGTAAGGCCTCATAAAATTTGCCTGCCTGGAATCAATTGTGACTTCTTTTTGTAGTACTCCCTTCAATACTCAAATTTAATGAACTGCAGCATCTACGTGAGTTCTTTTATTTATTTGAATTCTTAGCTACTCTGGGGCAAGCAAAGTGGACCATTGAACCAAAGGCACTTGCCAGTTGGGGTTGTATTATGCAACTCTATTTTGAACGTTCTTGCATTTTTCCTTCAATGTTGTGCTTAAAGTTCACACTTCTTTGTTAATTAAAGCCAAAGGTGGTAAACACGCCTTAACTCCTTACAAACGAGTTACAGGATTTAGAAAACTTCCTAAGACCTAGAAGCTCGCATTTGAACTTGTGAAAACTTCAAACGTAACAACTCTTTCAGATCATTGAGAATTTAATGTTCAATATATGTTCTTGTCTAATTCTTCTTTCTGATAAGTTTTGATGATTTTATTGATATAGCAAAATGGGCATAAGTACCTGCTTGTACATACTGAGTGATACAACAAGTAAACCCCCTACTCCATCTTGGTCATCTTGGCATCAGCGTGTGTGACAATAACAAAGGGCAGCCCGGTGCACTAAGTTCCCGCTATGCGCGTGTGTGACAATCTGTGAGAAAAAAACGTGTGACAATCTTTTAGTAAAGCTACTATGTTCATTAAAGGAAGGAAAAAGAAACAGAAAAAGATCAAAACCAGAGCAAAACAAAGCTATTCTCTAGACCTAATACCATATGCAAACTTCAAATGATTTCCATTTGTTAATTCATGGTTGTCTGGCTAAAAAATTGGGAAGCAAAGTTAAATTGCTATATATGAAGTTTCCAGAGTGTCTTTGCAAGGGTTTATTCAAAATTATAAATAGTATCTTCTGCAGAAAGAAAAATGTGAGGCATCATCATGAATTAGGTGCACAAGGCTCTTCATTTCTTAAAGATAACATCCCAATAAATATATGCTTAGAGTGAAAACTATTTGCAATCATCACAAAATAGAAGCACAAGGCTCCCTTCTTTAAAGAGAAGATAACATTCTGATGAAGTACTGAACTTCATGCAACAACAACAACAATAACAATAACAATACCCACCGTGGGGTCTGGGAAGGGTAGTGTGTACGCAGACCTTACCCCTACCTTGTGACGATAGAGAGGCTGTTTCCAATAGACCCTCGGCTCAAGAAAGCATAAACGCTACATTAATGAAAATATAGACAAGGAGGGACAACACCAAAAAACCATATAAAAACAGAACTAAAAAAACAAGACAGTAATGTGATCAACAATGAAAGAAAACAACGGTTAATCATAAAAACCTACTGCCAACAGAAAGCAAGACTGCGTGCCAATCCTACTGTTATGAACACTCTAGACTACCTACTCTATTACCCTAATGCTCGACCTTCATACCTTCCTATCAAGGGTCATGTCCCCGGTCAGCTGAAGCTGCGCCATGTCTTGCCTAATCACCTCTCCCCACCTCTTCTTTGGCCTACCTCTACCTCTCCGTAGGCCCTCAAATGACAATCTCTCACACCTCCTCATCGGGGGGTCTGTGCTCCTCTTCCTCACATGATCAAACCACCTAAGCCGCGCTTCCCGCATCTTGTCCTTAATAGGGGCCACACCCTCCTTGTCGCGAATAACCTCACCTATGATCCTATCTAACCTGGTTTGACCGCACATCTATCTCAATATACTCATCTCTGCTACCTTTATCTTCTTGACATGAGCGATCTTGACTGGCCAACACTCAGCCCCATACAACATTGTTGGTCTCACCACCACTCTGTAGAACTTACCTTTAAGTTTCAGTGGCACCTTCTTATCACAACAAATACTGGAAGCGAGTCTCCATTTCATCCGTCCCTCTCCCCTCCCCCCTTCCAACCCCAATACGATGTGTGACAGCTTCATCAATCTCTCCATCCCCTGAATAATAGACCCAAGGTACTTAAAACTCCCTCTCCTAGGGATGACCTGCGGGTCCAGCCTCACTTCCCCTTCCCCTCCTTTAGTCTCGCCACTGAACTTACACTCCAAGTATTCTGTCATGGTCCTGCTCAACTGGAAATCTTTAGATTTCAGGGTCTGCCTCCATACCTCTAATTGCACGTTCACACCTTCTCGTGTCTCGTCAATCAATACAATATCATCTGCAAATAGCATGCACTACGGCACCTCCCCTTGGATGTGGCGCGTCAGTGCGTCCATCACTAGAGCAAACAAAAAAAGGTTGAGTGTCGACCCCTGATGCAACCCCATCATAACCGGAAAATGGTCCGAGTCCCCACCTACCGCCCTCACTCGGGTCTTTACTCCATCATACATGTCCTTAATCAACCTAATGTAGGCAACAGGTACACCTTTAGCCTCCAAACATCTCCACAAAACCTCCCTTGGGACTTTATCGTACGACTTTTCTAAGTCGATGAACACCATATGCAATTCCTTCTTTCTCTTCCTATACTGCTCCATTCAATATCCTAACAAGGTGGATGGCTTTTGTAGTCGAACGCCCCGGCATAAACCCAAACTGATTCTCAGAAATAGACACACTCCTCCTCACCCTTAGCTCTACAACTCTCTCCCAGACTTTCATAGTATGGCTAAGCAGCTTGATACCCCGATAGTTATTGCAATTTTGGATATCACCCTTGTTCTTGTACACAGGAACCATCGTGCTCCACCTTCACTCTTCGGGCATCTTCTTCGTTCTAAACATGACACTAAATAACCTAGTGAGCCACTCCAAGCCCGCGTTCCGCACTCTTCCAAAACTCCATCGGGATTTCATCCGACTCAGTCGTTTTGCCCCTGCTCATTTTACGCATAACCCCTTCAACTTCATCAACTCTAATCCGCCTACAATACCCAGAGTCACAACGACTCCCGCAGAGTTTCAAATCACCAAGAATAATGCTCCTGTCCCCCTCCTCGTTCAAGAGACTATGGAAATAGGTCTGCCATCTCCGACGGATAAGCCCCTCATCTAACAAAACTCTACCTTCGTCGTCCTTGATGCACTTCACTTGGTTCAAGTCACGCGCCTTCCTTTCTCGCGCCTTGGCTAACCTGAACAACCTCTTATCCCCACCCCGGCCCTTGAGTTCCTCATACAAACTACTAAAAGCTGCAGTCTTGGCCGCCGTAACTGCTAGCTTTGCCTCTTTCTTAGCCAACTTATAATGCTCCCTAATCGCCCTCTTCTCCTCCTCGTCTATACTTTCTTGGTTTTCACTTTTTCTTGCACCTCTCAATTCCACCACCAGTCTCCCTTGTGACCACCAGAGTAACCCTTTGAGACCCCTAATACCTCTCTCGCGGCTTCCCTTATGCACTGCGAGTCATGGTCCACATAGCGCTTGCGTCCCCAGTACTCTTCCAAGCCCCCATAGTCACTAGCTTGACCCCCAACTCCTGCACTTTAGCTTTCATCAAGGCTCCCCACTTTATCTTATGTTGGCTATACATCGTCCTCTTCCTCTTCCTCGTGATCTCAAGGTCCATGGCCAGGAGCCTATGAAGGGTTGAGAGGTTCTCACTCGGGATGACCTTGCAATCCGTGCAAAGACCTCTATCGTACTTCCTGCAAAGTAAATAATCAATCTGAGTTTTGGCCACCAAACTCCGGAAGGTAACCAAGTGCTCCCTCTTCTTCGGGAAACTTGAGTTTGCTATCACCAAATCAAATGCTCTAGCAAAGTCCAGCAGAGACGTTCCTCCTCCGTTTCTATCTCCAAAACCAAAGCCACCATGCACATCATCATACCCCCAGATGTCGCTCCAATGTGGCCGTTGAAATCTCCTCCTATGAAAAGTTTTATGTATGCGGGATACCACGCACCATCTCATCCAAATCCTCCCAGAAACACCTCTTGACTTCCTCATCCAAGCCTGCTTGGGGTGCGTATGCACTGATTACGTTCAAAGTAAAACCTCCAACAACTAGCTTAATAGTCATCAGCCTGTCATTCACACTAGTTCACGGAGGCCCTTATCCAACCAAGATACCTACCCTATTCTTGCCCCCCACCCTCCTAGAACACCAAAGTTTGAAACTACCCACATCCCGCGCCTTATCTTCTACCCACCTAGTCTCATGTATACAAGCTATCTTAATCATCCTTTTCTCGAGAATCTTCACTAACTCTACAGATTTTCCTGTCAAAGTTCTTATGTTCCAAGACCCCACTCTTAGCCTAGTAGCTCCCTTAGCCCTCTTACCCCCTTACCCCCCGCACCCCCTTCCCCGCGCTGACACCTCCGTGGACAAGACTTTACCCTACCATCGTTCACCAAAGCCACTATATTCTAGGAGTCACTACGCAAGCACTATCCCGAAAACAAGCGACAAAAATAAAATAAATTACCGAAATATAATCTACCACTAAAGGTCGCAAAATAGGTGAAGAAATAAAATAAAGGAACTAACGGGAACTATAATCTACAACTAAAGGTCGAAGTAAAACAAAGGAACTAAATGAGCTATAATCTATAACTAAAGGATAGAAAAATAGGTGAAGAAATAAAGTAAAGGAACTAAAGGAACTATAATCTATAACTAAAAGATAGAAAAATAGGTGAAGAAATACAATACAAGAGCTAAAGGGGGCTCTAGTTTACAACTAAAGATCACAAAAAAAAAGTGCAAAACTAGAACAGAACTACTAGGGGATATTTGAATAAAGATTCAAAATAAAGATGTAAACAGGTAGATAACAATATAAACAAGTAGGCAAAGCTATCTTTAATGCAATTAATTTGACAATGCTAGGGGCAAATACTAACTAAAGATTCAAGAACAAAATAGGCAGGCAAGGAGATACAATTACGCTAAAATATCAAACTATTAAAATATCAGGACAAAAGAGGAACAATAGAACCCGGATTGCATCTCCGAAGAACTGAGTTCAGAAATTCCGAACGAGAACTTATCGAATTCAGTTTTCAATCGACACCAATATGTACCTTCAGCTTCAAATAGCTTAAGAATCAAACCTGTTGAATCAGTTTTCAGTGATTCAATTTGTTCAAACAATCCCCAAATCAAAAGACCTAATTTCTTCGTGTTCTTCAACTTCGATTCCGAAATTTTCAACCAAATCCCAAGACGTGTAAAGATAACAAGTTATTTGTCAGAAGAAGAGCAATTGTATCAATGCTTGCAACCTTTACAGAGCAAAAGCGCAGTTGGCGGATGACGAACGCTACCAATGTTGCAAGAAGATAACCAAATCGCTTTTGGTAGAAGAAAGCTTTTTCATTCAGCAGCCCTTTTCTTTTTCATGATGTATGATAATCTAGATGCTTCACTTGAAGTAAACTGAAGGTAGTTAGTAAGGAATAAAATGGATGAAAGCAAAAAGTTCCTACGTGTGCCTTTTCCTTGACTTGACTTCAGCTTAAAAGAGATTACTTCTTATATCATGCTCTATCATGTGAAAACACAGTTGTCGTTTAAACCTTTTATATGGTGGTATGTAGCCTGAAACATTGTTAACGAGAAACCAATTATATCCTTAACAATGTACATGAGGAGTGAGTAGAAGTTAGAGACACATCGAACAATTTATATAGGGATGATTAGAAACCTCCTTGTAGTTTCAACTTTTCAATTTGATGTCATCTTGTCAAAATCTTCTTTTGGACTTTCCTAAACTTTTGTCCGGAGTTCTTCACCTCAAAGTGAAGATACATGACACCTGCAATTACTGGCATTGAATTACTTTTTCTTTTCTGGCAGATATAGATACTTCTGTCATTGGCTTCATGGTCTTCTATTCTCCTGTAGACTCAACGTTCTTCTCTTGCAGGGAACCACTAATCAATTGCTGTCCAGTATGTGGCCAAGTTCTTGAAGTTTCGGATGGGTTGAACAGCATGATTCATATGACCTTGTGTTTTGATGAGGGGACTGGGAATCAGGTTATGACAGGAGGCTTCCTGACTGAGAAGGAGGCTTCAAGTGGGTGAGAACTAAGCAACAGTTCTGAGTTCTAATTATTCCTAATAAAATAACTTCTGTCTTGATTATTATTAAATTATTTTTTTTTGAAATTCTGCTGATTTTGTTATGAAATGTTGAAGTTCGCATACTTGTATAATTCTGTGTAGATGGATGTTCAAACTGAGTGAATGGGCCCATTTCTCAACTTATGATATCGGTTTAAGGTCTGGTTCAAGTGCATCACATATCTTGGTATGCTCTTGTACTTACTCCACCCCTCAATGGAAATGTCTCTCACCTTTCTGGTATGCATATATGGAAGCAGCAACCTTTTTTCTATAGAAACTGGGAGAAGGATCTAAGACATTAATGCGTGCTTTACTTGCCTTGTCTTCTTACAAGTTCTTTTGCAAGCCTCTCGGACCTTTATATTTGTAATTTTCACACTGTTTATCAATTTAGGGTTCTGTTATGAATTCTGAAGTGCGTATGATCCCACTGCTGGCAAAAGTAATTACGTTGAATTGTCCGAGGATCTTATATGATTTCTTCCTTTGAGGCTTGCCTTCTTTTGAATCTTCTCATTTTATTTTTCTTGAAAATAGTTACCAACACACTCCGAGGGCTCACTTATTTCCCCATGTCCATGTCCTGCATCCATGTAAAACTCATAAAGAACAACTCGGCAAAATGACCCCGTAACTTCGGGCAACTGGATGTTTGTTTTTTTTCAATCGTTCTCTCTTTCTTTTAGCCTTATGTGTAATTTCTGAGCAGAGTGGGATTGGAATTAGAACATTCTTTTGTCCTCTGATGGCATCTGATGTTGTATCCTTCACTTGTTAGGTTTATGATCGCAGAAAGAAAAGGCTAGTGGAGGAAATAATTGATCGGAAGATTGTCTTGTCAATGAGGGCTATCTATCAGTCTAAATTTGGCCTTGGCCTTATGGATAATGGTACGCATTTGACTTAATCAGTTATCAAAGGATCCTCAATTGTGCGCAATTTTTGTATATATACACTTCTTCTATATGTAAGTCTACATATGAACATCCTGATATCCATCTAGTTTGCCCCTATGATAGATTAGTTTCAGTTTTTGGCCCATGTACTCAAAGTAGCTCTTTAGCCTTTGATTTTAAAAATACAATGGTTCTAGTCCATTTTTAATATACGTATATCAATCTGTTAAAAATCAGGGGCCTCATAGTGGAAAATCAGAAGAAGAACAAACAGAAAGCAAACTCATAAGAACAAGCTTCGCTTTTTCTGTCATCAACGGGGTAATAAGGGTGATTTGGGGAGTCTGGCTAGGGAAGGGTGAGTCGGGTGTTTGAGAGGACGGAGGGTCGGGTTAATGGATGGTGGAGGAGCTTGGTGAGGGAGGAACGGGAAGGGCTAGGGTGGATAAGGAAATCTTAATTGTATTTGGGGATACAGGTGCTACATATTCAGTTGGGGTGCTATAAGTACGCAATGGAGTATGCTAAATGTTAGCTAGTTTTAGTGTTTGAAGGATCTGCGCTAGATACTTGTAAGGCGTACTCGTGTTACACCCATTCAACCTGTGTAAATCAGGGGACATGAAAGTTGCATTTAAATTAAGTCCAGGTAGTGCGTTGTTGAGGATGGGGATGAGCAGCACAGGAGAGAAGATTGGGTTGAGCCGTTGAGGTTTTAATTTTTTCTCTTTTTCATGTGTTTTCTTTTTATTTCTTTCCACTTTATTTTTCACTTTATGCATATTAGTTTTTCCTTTTTTTTTTTGCTTATTTATTCTGTTTGTTCGTGCAAAAGACTATTTTAAATGTGTTAAAATTTTAAAAAATCCAGATTTATTTTATTTTCCTGTTCTATGCTGAATTAATAATTGCCCTGAATTTAAATCAGATTTAATTGTTCTTGTTCATCCTTAACGGTTATATTAAAAAATGAGCCAAAAGTTCCACTTCTGGATAAATGAGGACTGGAAGTGCAAGTAAGGTTAACACGGGCCACCGAACTAGTTCTAGCAAATTTTGAGTAAGACATTGCTTTACATGTAAGTCAAAACTATCAATGTAGCATGGGCCACAAGTGCTCTTTATCCTGGAACTAAAAGATATATCAAGCTGATGCTGGTTTCATAATACAGAACTCTCCCATCATCCTATCTATCTCTCATATTTTTCCTTTATCAGATATTATCAACTTGAGAAATGTACAGTGAGTATATAGTACTTCCTCCGTTCCAGTTTATGTGAACTTTTTCACTTTCGAGAGTCATTTGACTAATCTTTGATGTTAAATTGGATTACATTAACTCGATATTTTAAAGTTAAAATTTAGATATTCAAAAACTATATGAAAAATGCTATAAGTTGCAATTCTTCTCATGTCAATATGCTGCAAAAATGCATTTCAAAATGTTGGTCAAAGTTTACATAAAGTGGAACGGAGGTCGAGAGTGTGTATAAATTGTGTCCCCCATTTTTTTCTGCTGTGGATTCTTGTTGCTGATCGTTACCATTTTAACTTTAGCACAGGCGCAAAAGAAATCTTGCGGAGCCTCTCTGAGAAACAGGGCAAGAAAATGGATTCTGCTGAATCTGCTAAAGAAATACCTAACTTCATTGAATTTTTTAAGGTATTCTTCCTAGTTAATTATGACGTCGTAATTAGTTCTGCTTATACATTATTCTTCTTTCATTGTAGTAGATTCACTAGTTAGCCTAAGCCAACTGCAGCTAGAATCTGTACTTTTCTTCAATATAACAATTTTGCTATAATGTCTTGTAGCCAACTTTGGACATGAAGTTCTTGTTTTTGGAGAATATAAATAATTATCCTTTTGCTTTCCCCATTTTTACACTCTGCTACTGTTGCAAGAAACTGTAGGTGCCTTGGAAGAGATTTGAATGATGAAAGCTATGTCCTTTGATTAAATGCAACTTTCCTTCCATGTGTTATGTAAAGCTATCCCCTCTATCCTCAAGGACCCTTACCTTTTATTATGAAATATTGTCCATCTTCCTCATATCGGAAGAAGTCTGCTTCAACACTTTATTACTTTTGATATTACGCTATACAATCAAGTTAGAAATGCATCACAACTCCGGATTTGGTCAATTTACCTCGGGTGCTTTGACTACATCTACAGCCGAGAAGTATAGCTTGATTGGGTATTTGGTTTGATTTTTGGGTTTATGTAATATATATATACATATAGTTATATAAAGTGTGTGAATGCTTTGCTGTTACACGAGATATTTTATGAATAAAATATTAAGTGTTTATAAGGAATCAAATATTATAATTTTTAGTTCACTAGCTTTAATTAATTGAGATATATACTCTATATGTTGTAATATATATTTATTGGTAGTATCCCAGCACCAGTATCCGCACTCGAATCCATATCCCTGAATCCTAAAATTTATGTGATGGAGAATCCAACGACCTTTAGGTCCGCACCTGCATCGGATACTCGCACCTGAGTCCGAGCAACACAGATCATAAAAGATTTTTTGAAGTGTGGAATCCTAGTATGTAATCATTGCAGAAGAATTCAATTGTCAAGTAGGACCAAAGTTTTCCCAGTAAATATTCTAGATTTATCCAAGATACAACTTTAAACTCTATTCTTGGGCCTACTTCTCTATATAAGTACTGTAAGATTTGAATTATACTCCTGATCCCTTTATGTCTAAACTAAGACTACTGTGAGAGTGAAAACTGGAGCGCAAGGCCAGAGACTGAACAGTTCTTTGAGTTGAAATGGGAGAAGTAATTCTTTTATCCTCATTATCATCTTGAAGTCCCAATTTCCAGATGCTGAAGATGAAATCATTTGTTTGGTGATTTGACAGCATAGCTACTCTATGCTGAACATGTTTGGTGCTTGAATTTGTTATAATTTCCATAATTCCTGGCAATATCTATGTAATAGTGTCTTTCGGCTTGGTCTCTTTTGCAGTACACAGAAAGTTATCTTATTCTTGTGAACAACTGTGATTGACTTCAATAATTCTGTTTTAGGGTCAAATAAATATGGATGAAGTCAAGTATCCACTGGAGCACTTTAAGGTACGCCAACACCATCAGGCAACTTGGGATTTCAATTGAAAGAGATTCTTTCTTTCTTCACTTAAATTTGGTATGCTTCTTGTAAAACAAAGCTTTCCCATTCTCTAGAAATAGGACTTTACTTGCTCTCAAAAAGAAAAACAAAGAAAAAGGTAATTTTCCAACTACATCTTTGGACTGATTGCAAGAGAATGAACTGATACTGGCAGTGTTATAAATTATGAAAAGAATGAATTTAATTTGGCCTGTTGCTTGCACATGCTTCAATTTGGTATTACATGTAGAAGCAGATTGAGTAGAAGTCAGTGAGGATGATTACTTGTCACTAGGATACGTTGTATCTTGATCAATCCAATGCACCTTATTCGTATTTGATTATTGTTCTTATAATTATCTGAACTTGTAATTTTTTATAAAGTTTGAACCATCATTGCGCATCATTGCTTAATGGTCTCGTAAATTTGGTTTCCAGACATTCAACGAATTTTTCATAAGAGAGTTGAAGCCTGGTGCAAGACCTATTGCTTTTATAGAACGTGATGATATTGCTGTATGTGCTGCTGATTGCCGTCTGATGGTATTCAACAGTGTTGCTGATAGTATAAGATTTTGGATCAAGGTAAATCCAATTTATTGTAAACAAATGTTTGTTTTTCATTATTGCTTGTAAATATGCTTCTGTTTCTCATAATATCTATAAAGATCACTTACTGCAGAATATTTGCGGATCCTATCCGGTAGTTCAATGTAAAACAAAATATTTCAACTTTTTACTGCATGTCAGAAACTTTATAAACCTTGTTCACATTTGTCTGAATTGCTTTATTTTGCTTTTCTTTTTTCGATTTTTGGCGTGTGTTGTGTATTGTAATGTCGATGACAGAAATGCCAAATCATTTTGTCCTAAAGCGAAATCTTAGAAGTTTCAAAGCTTCTATTTTCATTGTGATGCAAACTGCCTTGGTATCTTATGGATTACCTCAGGGTCGAAAGTTTTCCATCCAAGGTCTTCTGGGGAATGAAGCATGTTCCAGCGCATTTATCAATGGAGCTCTGGTGATATTTCGCTTGGCACCACAGGTAGAATTGTTGTGAACCTTTTTCCTTGTTGGAGCTATTTCTCACTACTGAATATTTCTGTTAAGATTTCTCAATATTAAAATATTTTTGGTTAAGTAAATTTCCACTGTTCTATTCTGATTTACACTTTTTGGATATGCTATACCAAATAACTGCAGGACTATCATCGTTTCCACTTTCCTGTCTCTGGAACTATTGAGAAATTTATTGAAATACCTGGATGCCTATATACGGTCTGTAAAATATATTGCTTCCTTAAATGTAGCTTATCTTGGCAGCGAATTGCCTGCTTCTTTATGAGAGTAGTTTTTAATCCTAAATGGTTCATGTTGTTCCACTCACCCTACTCCCTTTTTTTCTTTTCTTCTAGGTGAATCCTATTGCTGTGAATAGCAAATACTGCAATGTTTTCACAGAGAATAAGAGGGTTGTGTCTATAATTTCCACAGAATACTTCGGGAAGGTATGTCTTTTTATGCAGTTGACTCCAGTTTTACACATAATCTTTCTTTCTTGAAAAAGTTGTGTACTGCTTTGTTAATATTGTCCCGCTATCCTTTATCAGCCATGCTAGTTAAAAGTAATTAATTCTGATACTGCTGTCAATAAAGATGAATGCTTGTTTTTTTACCTAGATTTCTTTGAAATATCCAACCGAAGTGGACATAATAAATATCTGAAAATTCAGAAGATACATCTATTCTCTTCTTTATCAGTAAGAGGTTTTTGATCATTATCTTTCAGCATTTCTCTCGTTAGGCCGTTTTTTATTCGAAGCAAGGGATCTAGTCACAATCTCATTGATACAGTTATCAGATTCATAGGCCACTTTGTTTGTGCGACTCCTATTTTGAATTTCCTTTTAGATAAATTTAGCTAGTCTTTTTAGAAACTCTCCACATGAGAATAACTCCACTCTATCTTCTCCTTGAGGCTATTTTTGAGTCATTAACGTGTTAGTCTCTAAGGTATTGAATTAATCTTCGCGCTAAGGTTTCATTCCTTCCCTTTTCTGTCTAGGAGCTCTAACGATACCTGATATAATGCTTAATTGATAATACCCCTTCTAAGTTGAGTCAGCATTCTGAACCACTGTTTTTGCCAGATTGTTGGCTAAGATATCGAACTCTATGCCCTTTTTTTAAATACAATTTACGCCATTAGGAAGTGTAGTCCTTATATTAATCACCAAAAAATTACAGCGTAACAGAGAAGGGCATCAACCTAGTCCCTGTTCAACAAAAGATCCCTGTAATCACAACCAGGGCCATATACAAGTACAAAGATTCATAATCCAAGTTGTAAACACTCCTATGATCCTATGCAAGATAGTACCCTTATACATCAGATTTCTCCAAGACAAACCTGCGACAAAAACAAAAAACAGCATGTTCCTCCTTTGCTTATGCCTTATTGAAGCATTTGGGCCTTGTCCATCAAATAGGGTCCAGCTGCACACCTGGGCAGATCTCTAGGATTGAGGTAAATGGATTCATTCTCCTCAATGCCCCATTTAGCAAGAGCATCTGCTACTTGATTAGCCTCGCGAAAACAATATTGGACCTCAAAATTTACTTGTTGAAGTAGTTGTTTAGTATCCAAAATAATATCCTTCATTTGCCACGCTAATCTTGTGTTCCCTTTAATCATATTGATTACTACCATAGAGTCACATTCAAGGGAGATGTTTTGGAAGCCCTGTGAAATACACCACTTCACCCCAGCCATGCTGCCTTAGCCTCCGCCAGAACTCTATGCCCTTACTGTGTCTTATTGTGCTCAATTTGGTGAAAGAAGCTTTGCTTAATTGACTGCAGGTTGCATTTGTTGCAATTGGAGCAACAATGGTTGGCAGCATTAATTTCTCCAGAAAGGAGGGTGACTATGTTAAGAAAGGGGATGAGGTACAGTACTTATGACGTGGGACTTTTGCTGCCTTATAATTAAATTATCCTGTTTGATGTATAATTCATATTCCTTTTTCATGGTTGCAGTTTGGATATTTTTCTTTTGGTGGAAGTACTGTAATTTGTGTCTTTGAAAAGGTAGGTGCACAAGCATTTTTTTCTACTTGAAAATGACTTGGAAAATTCTATTTTGCAAGCTACATTGTGAAATCTTGCTGTAGAACTATTCTAGTCCAGCCAATTTCATGATGTTTAAGCTTGTTTTTATCATCTGAAGTTTCTTCAAATGCTTTGCCCTTCCCTTTTGAAATCCGGAAGTGATAATCGCTTTTATTGTAACCTTGGTTTTGTTGGTTATGTGAAACATTGCTCAAGTACCTTTACATCCCCATATGTTACTATTACTTGAGTTAGGGGTTGCCAATTTGAGCCCAAACCCATCCAACCCGTCCAGAGATTAATGGGTTGGGCTACAACATTTTAGCTCATGGGTCTATTTGGGCTGAGCCCAAGTTAACCCATTATTTTCTATAGCCCATTCTGACTCATGAAGTAGCTCAAATACAACCCATGAAGCTCACCCCAAAACAAAGGGATCTCAACCAAACTTATCTAGAAATTTACTTAGTTGCCACATCATTAGTTTTTGTATCTAAGTTTAAAAATGAGAATCAACGTACTTAAGTTTTAGGGTGTGTTTGGTATGAGGGAAAACATTTTCCGGAAAATGTTTTCTTTTTTACTTTTTTTTTTTTTGTATTTTCAATTTTCTGTTTTCTGTTTTTAGTTTTTCTGCACCACCCACCCACTCCAACCCCTCCACCACCCTCCCTCCCGCGCAAAATTTTTGTTTTTACTTTTTTTTTTTGTTTGTATTTTTAATTTTCTGTTTTTCGTTTTTCTGCACTACCCACCCCACCCCACCCTCGGCAATTTTTTTTTCCTTTTTTTTTTGTATTTTCAATTTTTTTTTCTGTTTCGTTTTTCTGCACCCCTTACCCCACCCGCAAAATATTTTTCAACTTGCAAATTTTAAATACTAATTTGTTATTTAAGAATATATATTTTGATTCTCAAAATACTAATAGTATTTATTTACCTTTTATACATATGTTTATAAAAGGTAAAAGGCTTTGTTATGCAAGATGAGCATGGTTCTAAAACATGGGTCAAGTTGGGCGGGTTGGGCTATATCCCATTGTTTAGTCCATCTTAGCCCAAGTACACTTTGGGCTGGGTTGGGAAATGACCCATTAATTGACCTAACCCATCTTGACCCACCCAAATTCAGCCCAATTTGCCCATTTGCCACCTCTAACTTGAGTATATAAATTATATTGTGGCATGCTTTTAGGGGTCGTTTGATAGGAGGTATTAGAAAAAATAATGCAAGCATTAGTTTTGTGCATTATTAATCCCTTGTTTGGTACATTTTTTCAACCTATGTATAACTAATACAAGATAACTAATACTTGTATCAGTTATACATCCTATTTGGTATTGTCCCATGTATAACTAATACATAGCAAACCATGGTATTAGCAATGCAAGGGGTTTTAATATTTGCATAAACATTAAAGACATAATTTCCCCTCAAATCCCTCAAAACCTATTCCAAATACTTCCCGCTATATTTTATAGAAACAATGCTGCTCTTTCTTCTCTCTGTACGGTTTGGCCATGGAAAAAATAGTGTAAAAAATTAAAGAATGTGGAGGGTATTTTTGTAAACAACCAATTTTTTTAGAAATTATGCAATGCTTTAATACACCAAACTAAACAGTGGATAAGAAATAATCTCAGCATAACTAATGGCAGCATAACTAATTCCAGCATTACTAATACTCAGCACTATTCTTATACCTCCTATCAAACGACCCCTTCGTGTTAAGATAATACCCTTTTTCTTTTATATCAAAAAGACTTAAGTATTCTGCCAGCATAGAAAATATACCTAGTATTTATGTCCCGGTAGAGTAACATCTGCCCATCTAGTGGGCTCATTTTGGGCACGGACAATCGTGGTGATATCTCAATGCATGTTCTTGATGTTCAGCATGTATGTTTAGTTGAATTAGAGGTGGAAAACGGGCGGGTCGCTCGGATATGGGTAGGTCGAAAATGGGTAATGCAAAAACGGATAAATTATCCGACCCAACCCATATTTAATACGGGAGAAGATGGGGTTACCGGCGGATAATATGGATATCCATATTATCCATGACTTCTTGAATATGATCACTTTTGGGGGAATTTTTAGTCTCCTAAACTTGAGGAACCCCCAATTTGAGTCCTTGCATATGTAAAAGTTAAACCCATTGGTTATCCATTTTCTAAGTGGATAATATGGATCTTATCCATATTTGACCTATTTTTAAAAAGTTCATTATCCAACCCATTTTTAACGGATAATATGAATGGGTAACCATTTTTTCTATCCATTTTGCCACCACTAAGTTGCACGATTTGGCTTGAGCCAAAGAGTTGTCGTCATAGGAAATATGGGTTTAAAAAGTTTATAAACTGACACTAGGATTTATAAAACCTATGTGACTAATCTATTTTGCAAGTAGAAGATATGGAGATTAGTTTGTCTCTTAACAGAACACCACTTTGGTCTTGGGAGCATGAAATTATACATATATGAAAATAAATAAACTGTCCAGCTGCTTAGGTTCTAATTTAGTTTAGTCAGTATTGAATAATACCTCTACGAGATAGCATTGCTTATTGCAGGGGCGGCTCAACACTATTGGAGGCCTAAAGCCAAACTAGCATAAGAGGTCTTTAACTTTTTTCCCAAATAAAAAAAAATAAATCTTATATACTATAATTTATTTAAAATCTAATTTTCTAGCTTATTGAGATGCAAAATTATGAATAATTATTTTATTATAAATTTCTTCTAATAATTTTTTTTCAATCGGTAATATAGCTAATTCATTCAATCTTTCTTGCGCCATAGTTGATTTTAAGTAAGATTTTATCAATTTTAGTTTTAAAAAACTTCTTTCAAGTTTCTAGTTTGTGGTCGAGGGCGGCCAGAGGCAATTGTTACAGGAACTGGTATTATTATTCTATAAGCAATATAAGTATTTGAAAAAGAATTAATTCTTTTTATCTGATTGAGTATATCGACTAGAGTACTATCATCTCTTATTTTTGGTATTGTATCAATGATTCAACTTTTTTCCCCCCTAAGTTTTGAATAACGAGGTTCATTCTTTCTATTTGACATATTTAAATTTTGATAAATACTAAAAGGATAATATATGCATGCATATTGAAATATCAAGAAAAACAAATGTTAAATGAAAACTAATACTAAAAAGTTGGAATAGAAGAACCTGATTCATTAACTTGACGTGAAAATAAATATTTGTTGCTTTCACAATATACTTCTCGTATGTTTTAGCTTGATAGACGAAAAATGCAGAACAATAGGATCTTTTGGAGGTACAAAAGGAAAAATATAATAGTAGTAAAGTTTGGTGAGAACCGAGAAACATAAAAGAAAATTGAATATTGTGGAAACCAAGAAAGAAAGTAGAAAGATTTACATAATATTTAATGAGGAAAAGACATAATCACTTGATTCCTTTCATAAATTTTGCATTTACATGTTACGGGCCCAATTTTAAGGAACATAGATATTTTTCCTTTTCAGTTTTTACCAAGATACATGTAATAAGAGTAAAAATACTTAATTTAAAATAATATTATAGGGTAAAAAGTGGGGCCCCCTAAAGTTGGGGGCCTAAAGCTTGGGCTTTAGTGGCTTTGCCCAAAAGCCGGCCCTGGCTTATTGGATGGTATTATGTTTTTATTATATTGAATTAATGACTGATAAAAATGGATGTTGGACCTATCTCAATCTCAAACGCTAGCTCCTGAGGTGAGGATTTCCGAAGACCATATAAGAAGACTCATTTTTAAATCCCCAATGGATGTGGGATCTAACAATGACTAATAGAATAATAGATCCATAATTTTCAATAATATAAAGAAAGAGGTAAAATTTCCATAACTTGTAACTGGTATAAGTTGGTGCGACGTTTCGAAGAATATGTAAGGTTTAGGTGACTGATGCAAGAAAAAAAAAAGGAAAAGAAAAAGAGGGAGAGAGAGAGTAGGTTCTACTTGGAATCCTGTCTAGCGTCTCTGGTAATTTAAGACTCTCTGGACTCTTCTATGGGTAAATATTTCTGCTCATCCTCTTGTAGAACTACATGGGTTAACTTTAAGCTATAACATATGACTATATACGCGCCTTGTATTCCAATAAGTGTCTAATAATTTGGGGTGATTTGGTTCACAAACAACTTATACATGGATTATAATATGTGGATTGTAATGATGATAAATCACTGAATAATCTAGTGAAAATGCATTAGAGGAATATTTGGTTCATTGTAATAAACAGTGCATTTTTTGAAACATCTATTTCAGTTTCACGTGTTATAAAAAAAATTTCCACTAATATATATTTTATGTTTCCATAAAGGATATGTATAAAAGGAGCCATCACTAGTGTGAGATCATAGTTGGAGACACAATATTTTTCCGTAACCGTGATCTTACACCAGGGATCAGAACTGAGCCCTTTCTTGCTTAAACTATTTATCGATGAGCTAACTAATACCATACAGGATGAGGTCATATGTTGTATGCTATATGCTTACGATATTGTGCTAATTGAAAAAACCAACGACAGTGTCAACCAAAAGCATGAGTTATGGAGAAGCACTCTAAAAGAAAGTGTTTTAAGATAAGTGAAAGTAAGACTGAATATATGCGCTCAAGTTTAGCCAACATAAGGGTGAAGTTGATGTGAGATTAGATGGGTTTGTGGTGTAAATGCAAACAATTAATATATCTAGACGCGATGCTCCAGAAGAATGGTGTGGTAGATGAAGATATTACACAAAGAATCAAAATAGGATGCTGAAATGGTGAAGTGTGTCCAGAAGAGTGTTATGTGATAGATGGATGCCTGCCAAAGTAAAACACAAGTTTATAGAACAGTTGTAAGTCAAATAATGTTAAACAGGCGTAAATGTTGGGCCTCGAAAGTCAGTGTTGCGAAGATACGGATACTATAATGGATGTGAGGTCACAAGATTAGACAAGATTAAAAATGAGAACATTCAACAGAAGCTGGCATTTGTTTATAGTAATTACCAAAAACTGTTTAGGTATTGATGGTGAATTACTTGCCTCGTAAGATTAGCCAGCTTACAATGTTCACTCCACATTAGATATTTTGTGTACCTATACATAGAATTCATCACCCTTCCCTTCCCTCTTTTTTGTCAGTTGCGTCGAATCTAGTTGTACATTTGGAAGCGCCATTCCTTAGAGGGAGTAGTAAGCAAAAATATGGAAATATTTTGTTTTATGAAACTACTATTCTGCTGTTGTTTAGTGATTTGCATGGCATCTGATCTGTGGAAACGTACAGGATTCCATAAAGATAGACGAGGATCTCTTGGAAAATAGTGCAAGATCACTTGAGACCTTGGTATCTGTAGGAATGCAGTTGGGTCTCTCCATAAAGAAGCAGGATTAACATGAAGCTGCCAAGTTTCGGAAAACCTTTCATTATGACCTTGATATGTTCATCAACTGTGTAGAGATTAGTCCTAGATGATTGCAAAAATGATTTAAGCTGATTACGATGCACAATTTGTTTGGGACTGAGGCATAGTTGTTGTTTTTGTTGTTTTGCTGTGCACAGTTTGTAACTCTTAGGTCTGTCTTCTAAATTATGTGTTACTTAGTAATTTTCTTCATTCCTCATTAAGATACTAATAACAAGAATTAGCATTTGCTATCATTCATTGCCGTGGTTAATTTATTATTTCTTATGATGTAAAATGCACAGTATGCATATATCAGCTTGAGTAACCACTTTAAATTGAAGAAAGAAAAGAAGGAAAAAGAATAATGTGACACCAGCAATTTGTTTTAAGAAAATGTGACATTCTGTACACTGATAATGGATGTTGTCAACATGTAGTTTTGCAGTTCTCATATTTCAATATCGTAGATTAGTTGACTTTCTGAGAAAGCTGGCAATGCAGACATTGGTTAGATGTGAACTTGCATATCTATTCTTCCAGAATGCCACTTTCTTTCTGTACAATTTCATGACTTGTCTTTGTACTGAGATACCACTGACCACAGGGAAAATGACATTACATTGTTGTGTATCTTATCAGTGAAAGCTTTAGAAGGTTTGCCTGTAACCACCAATGTTATGTGGGTAAGGGTTTGATTGTGCTTTGGCTAATGCTACCTGTCCTTGCATTCCATTTCTCTGATATTCTTGCCACATTAACTGCTCTTCCACCAGTAGTCTCTGTTTCTTCTCCATCTCTGACATCTGAACATATGCTGGTGGAGCTATTGCCAGTGATGCTGCAAAAGGATCTGTGCCTGGTGCGGCTGTACTAGCTCCACCATTTGCGGTTGGGGGTGCAGGCAATGCTAACATTGCTGGCCGTCCTGCTGAGCCAAATGCTACGCTGCTTGCACTTCCAGTAGCCACAACACCTGAGCTGGCTACTGCCTGTGCCACTGCTCCTTGCTGGTACATGCCATCAAGTGTTAATGTGTCAAAGCCTCTGGGGAACGAAGCTTTCTGGTTTGACAAGTGGCTTGCGGACTGAACCAGTGCTGTCTCCCAATCTCCTGAATCGTTGAATGCTTGCCATGGTGAAATGCTTGTTGCAGGATTGGTCGTTGCTTGACCACCATCAAACAGGGCTAAAGCTAGTTGATCTCCATGTTCTTCCGTAGTTGGAACATCTTCACTCAAGTTCAACAAATCTCCTACTTCTTGGGTTTTCACCACTTCTTTCTTGTCATCTTCCTCTATCTTTTCTTCTGTTTCTTTGGGCAATACCTCTGGTGCTGGTAATGCCTTAACTGCATTCATGTCCTCTTCGGGTTCAGTTTTAGTTTCCTGCTTTTCAGTTTCTTGAACATGCTCAGTAGTTGGCTCATTGCGTATTGCCGCCTTCCTGTTCTGTTCTCTGAAGGACTTTTCTCGTATAAGGTCATCCATACGCTCAAGTTTCTTCGGTGGAATGATCTCAATATCTGGATATTCAGAAGTGCGTGCAACTCCAACTGTTTTACCCCAATCGTAAAACTGCTCGAGCTCCTCATATTGCTTATTAATTCTGAAGAAAATCTCTAGAACTTTTACAGAGTCGGGGATTGATAGTTCTATGAACTTATCAAACAGAATAGTTATGATTTCTGTTAAATCATAATATAGCTGGAAACTTTCCTTCACCAATGGATAAAGAGCCACAATCACGACTCGGTTGTTCTTTGCCAAACCTGAAGCATATAGTGAAATTTTATATTTAAAGGCTACCTGAGAAAGGAGCCGATAAAGTACGCGCAAGCCTTTATGGTTATTATTAGATGATAACAAAACTCAAATTTTGTTAACGTCATATATTTTCTCCTCATTTCTTTCTCTTCGTTTCGGCTACTATACTTCTATGCTAATTCTATATTGGCATTTGATATTCGATCTTTATAAGACTCATTGCCGATTGAGTTACTGATATATTTTTGAAATTGGCAAGAAATATTAAAGCAAAAGTGGAGGAGTTAGGAAATACTAACCTGCAGGTCGACAAGCTAAGAATCGCTCTAGGAGCTGCATGAGATGATGAATCCTTGAGAAAACTCGATCATTCTTCATTTCCCTCAACGGAGTGGCTTTTACCCCCTTGGCATTATTATGAGCCTCTTCTTCATCATCGTTGTATGAAAATGCACTGCGTTTTCCCCTGCGGTTCTGCATCTTAAACTCCAGGTGTTCATCAAGGTACGAAGCATAAGATCGTACAAATGCAGAACAATCCCAGGAGTTAGATCTTGAGTCACGAAAATCAGACATGTTAAGAAGCCTGGTTCCTCGTCTTGTGGCAAAGAAAATCTCCTCCTCATAAGATGGATCGCCATCAGAGAGCAGCCTGTGGATCAACATGAGTGCCTTAAGCGCCACAACCCAATTCTTGGTCTTTCCAAGGCGTCTGGAAATGAAGCTAACACATGCACCAACATAGGCTCGAGAATAAGAAGTCAAGCTTAGAATCTCTCTTATATGCCTCTCCTCCGGTGGGTACTCTTCGTGTCGGGTCGCCTTCACGATGGCTACTTCAAGATCGGACAAGGAGGCACTGCTGCCAACTTTGGCCAAGCTTATGCTCGTCTGGTCCTTCACTGCCCCAATTGCTTTTCTAAGCGTGCTTGGAGCCATGATGTTTCCGACTTGTAAGTCTCAAAATATTTTAATATACTGCTGATTATTTTTCTCTTCAACTATTCACAAGGATGGCAGTATTAACCTGAAAGAAATGAAACAAAAACAACCCTTAATGACTTCAAGATTAAACATGCATGCATGCATGGTATGTTACGTAAAATCTCATCAAAAACAGCAAATTAATTAAGGACGTAGTAGAACATTATTTTACACCTGTTATACTGAATTTTGTGGTAAAACAGACGGAAAAGTATGAAAGATTCAGTTTTACAATGAGAGAATAATTCAAAAGGAAGGAGAATTTACTGGAGTTGGGGAAAGAAGATGAAAAGGGAGAAAATGAGGTATGTGCAGCTCTTTCTTCTCTTTTTTGCTGATTAAAATTTTCGCTTTCTCCCTCTTGTGTTTCTCTCTGCTTGACTGGCTACAATAACCGTAGAAATATCCTGTGCTTTAGCAGCATATTTCGGGAGGCTAATGGAAATACTTTCAAAACAGAGTTACCACTTGCGAATTTGTGATGGATGAAAATTCTGTCTAAAACTTTTTTTTTTCCTCGTTTCTAAATTTTTATGAAGAGAAGATTTTTAGTGAAAATTTTAAGGCAATACCAATTATTTGGAGATGGACCTGGTTTACTCGCTTAGGATCGATCACCTGTGACGTTCTCTGTGTGCCACTGTATTACAATTACCATGTTTGTATTATGTTACACGTGAATTGATAGAAAATAAAATATATGAACAAAACTTAAAGAAAAATAATGGAGCGACACAGAAGGACATAAAAATGAGGAGAAAAGCGAGTAAACTTTTTTATTCAATTAGTTCCATCTTAATTTTGTTTCAGGCTTTTTAAATATATATTTTCTATCATAGATTTAATTAAGGAAAGATTTTAGAGCGTTAAATAACGCAATTCGATCATTGTTCATGGTATATATAGAAAAGGCAAAAAAGGTATCATAGATCCAAAGCGAACTGAACGTATGTTCAGGGAGAATTTTATTTACGTATGTCATGGACCTATCGAATAGGACACTTTAATTTTAGAATATTGAACTCATTGTAATTGTTGATAGAAATGATTGGTTTTATATTAAATATAACAAGGAATTAAAAGAAGGAAGAATTGAGCTTATACCACCTTCTACACCCCCGAAAACTTCTACAGCACAAGGTTTGTGTACATTAAGTTCTATTCAATTTTACACGTGAGTAGCAAACTTGACCAAGTAATGTATTAATTTGTGCGCACTTCAACCTTCATTAGTACTACTCTCCCACGGGTACATATCGAGATTTAGGGCACAAGAAAAGAAACACCTAGCCTTTTTTTTATATTGAACTTGATATCTTTGTGTCACTTTCATCTACCTATGTGCCACGCCTCGAGCGCAACTAACCTTCTCTAAAGAGAGAGACGCTTAAATTCTTAAAGGGTCGTTTGGTAAGTTGTACTAAGTAAAATAATCCCTGTATAAAAATTTAATCCGTCTAATATAATGTTTGGTTGCTCAATTCAATTTATGCATACCTAATACATGGATTACTTATACCTCATAGGAGGGCTTAGCTAATACCAAGAAAACCAAGGGATTACTAATCCATGCATTAACTATACCTGGATAAGATCCTAAAATTACTAACCGCTCCTCAAACCCTTTTCCTAAATATCTTTATATACAGAAAGAAGAATATTCAAGGGTATAATTATAAAGAAGATTTTGTACAGTTTTAAACCAAACACAAGCTAATTTTTAATACAATGAACCAAATACTTGATAAAAAATAATCCCAGCACTACAATCCCCGCATTACTAACACTTGCATTACTAATCCCTGCATTACTTGTGTTCGTACCAAACGACTCCTTAAAGGTATGTTTTAATGTATGTACTAGAAAGTAATTGTATTTTAATAGGTTAAGTAATCACTATCATACGTATATTACTATGAGATCATATAAAGAATTAATACGGTTCTATCAGAGTAGTTTCTTTCAAAATATTTGAATTTGATGTGAATATATTTTAAAAACAATCTAACCAGAAAAATCTGATGATACGGATGATCGATATAGATCATATCATGAGGTTGTTTTAACCACTTAGTAAATTTCTAGTGCTTTGTATGTAAGAGCTTAATTATTCGTGACAAGCAAATAACATATATATAATCAAATATATATATATATATATATATATATATATATATATGGGGGATAATGTAACAAATCTCTCACTTATAAAAGCATTTAGCTTCAACACCGAACAAACAAAATATTGCTTTTTTTAATTCCTTTTAGGGTGTGAGAGATTGGTTACATTACCCCATATGTATGTTCGGTGTTGAAGCTAAGTGCTTTTATTTTGTCTTTGTTTCTTCCTCTTTTGAAGAGCTTATTAGGATTATTTTCTAAAGAATCGTATGCAATTTAAGAATAATTTCACTCTCAAATAGAAGATAAGAGATATGATAAAAATACAAAGAAAGTTTTGTCAATTTGCTGAAGAAGATGTCTTCGCTTGCTACGACGGTTTTTTATGACAAAAAACAATGAGTGTTGAGACGTGAGTCTTGAAGTGCTTTTTGTCTTTGTTTTTCTTCTTCTTTTGAAGTGCTTATTAAGATTTTCTAAAGAAGCGTGTGCAAATTGAAAATGATTTCACTCTCCAATAGGACATATGAAACACAACAAAGATACAGCCAAAAAAGTGCTGTCAATTTGGTTGTGTTTACTAATGTGGACAATAACAAATTAAAAAGCTAACAGAAATTTATCTCCAGCCAGAAATTGTTTTTGGCTTAACTTGTGTCCTACCTCATCCTAAAGACTGGACTTCTCATAGTATTAATCTTGGAAGAATTGCCAGCTCAATCTAAGTTCTATAGACCTTCATTGTTTAGGACAAAACTCTTGACCGTTCAATATATATATATATAAAATACTGAATTTTTTAAAAAATATTAAATATGAACCCATTCAAAAGTGTAATAAGTTCAGTACTAAAAATTTTAAAAATTAAATCCATCAGATTTTGAATCCACCTCTACTTGTTACAGAGAGGTAAAGACAGAGTGTAGAAACTAGGCTTCTCGTGAATTCACTTCAATTTAAATCCAGAATTCCACGATAGAACATTTGGCAGAATTACAGATGACTGACTGCAGGAATAAAAACAAGTTTAAGTCACATGCATGAGTTGCATAAAGAACTTTGCCACCGGCCTGATTACAAGTTAAAATATCCTGGTCTTACCACAGATTATTCTGCAAATTCTTGATCTGGATCAAGCTTTTCTTATTCTAAGATGCAGTCTATATATTCGTACTTGTTGACTATCTAAAAGGCTTTCATTCAAGTATCCAGCCTTTTATGATCGGGTTCATTTGAATCCAATACTTTTCACGTGGAGTATAAATTTATATGTAAAAGTTCATAAAAATTATAACAAATGGTAGATATGAACTTATAAACTTAAGAATATAATGTGTTCATCGCTAAGAAATCATAGGTTGAACCCATAATATTTAAATTCTGAATCCGTCTCAGCTTTTAACGACCTTCTAGCTTGAAGCTTAAAGGCTAAGGGAATTTCATCATCAAATCAGTGAAATAATTGAATTAGATAAGATATAGGGTCCCAAACACACACACACACACACACACAAAAAAAAAAATCCATAAGCTAACATTATTGTGGGGGATTTTCTGAAAGAGAATTCTTTAACTGTCCTGTCATTTTTCTTCAACCATTCTAAAGAAGCCAAAACATAAGTCTTAACTAAAGCTTTAATGGTGGTAAATTGGACAAATTCCTATTCTTTGATTTTGCTTCTTCTATTACTCCTATTAGCCTTTTTTAAATAAAAATTAAACTTAATTTGTTGTGAAATCAGTATTTTTATGTGGTTTTAGCGGCTAATAATCGGATCGAAAACAGGGTATCGTGGTATTATTATCCATCTCGATTGGTTTTTATCATGAAGTAAACTTGAAAGTCTATCAAAATTCGTAGTTCTTTACTTCTCTTCTCAGATCGTTGGATTCTGACATTGCACACTCCAAAATGTACCACAACACACAAAGTAAAATGCTTAAGCAAGACCCAATGAGAAGGTACAACTAGTAATTTACAATTATATCAATCAAAAAGCTGAACATACACGTCTGATTGTCCCTTGAACGCCAGTTAGCACATCAATTCTACCCATTTTCACCATTGCATTGGCAAAATCAGCCTCAAATGATATCCCCAAAAATGGGCTAAACATCCCAAAGTAAGAATCCACAACACTCCTTGTTACCACATCTTCATATAAGCTAGCATCAGATCGTAACACAGCAAAACCACTCCTAATATTCTGCAAAATTTGGTTGTCAAAAGCATCGCTGCTGCCTTGATCTATCGGTAATCGGACATTAACGTTACCATTTTGTGGGCAAGTAGCCATTAATTGTGGTAGGAGACTGGGATTTATTGATGGATCAGAACCTCCTCCAGGGAAGAAATTGTAAAGCCTTTTGGTCATAAAGAAACATGCTGTGGTACCAATTGTATGTGCAGCTGCAAATTCATTATTTCTCTTAATTATGATAATTAATTGGATAAAACTGTTCATAACAGCGTAATGAAATCAAAGGAACATAAGAATCATGCATGTGTAAATAATTGGTGATTGCATTTAGTATTCTGGATATCAAGAATATCATGTGTAAATTGTTTTTTACGCGGTCCATTTCCTAATTAAGCGATCTCGTGATCTTCAATTACTAAACACTAACTATTTCCCATTTTCACCGCTCAGAAAGGAAAGATGCCTTTTTTTCTTTCTTATTTTGTCGCATTTACTGACCAAGGGTGAAGAATTTCATCTGATTGCATTGACTTAACCTACTTATAATAACTCATTTTCCAAGTGAATTTAATAACTAAAATGAATTGAATGCTGTATAAGACAAAGGTGAAAGTCATAATTACCTTAAAATCTGGCTTAAGGATCTAATTAACAAGCCCAAAATATAGTACTCCTATTTAAATAGAAAGCTCCAAAATCGTGGCTTAGCTAATGACAATATAAGTTCACATCCCTTTAATGTCTACCAACCTACAAAACCCACAATCTCTGCATGTACATATGCATTACTGAGTGTGACTATATGTGCTGGTGTTGTGTTGTGTGCTCGCGTGTTTGTCATTTTTTCTCTCGATTTTCTAGGTCGGTGTAAAGCAAAAGCAAAATTCAAAATCTATGATATTACTATACATAGACAAAAAAATTTTCACACGTATATATATGGTTCGAGTACGAAGTAATAAGTTCAATTAAAATCACTGGATCGCTCTAAATAAAAAATGAAATTATGAGAGAGTGTACCACTGAGCACAACAAGGTCTTTCTCAGAGAGGCCTTTGTCAAAGAACTTAGCTTTTAATATCTGAATGGAATCGCTGACGTCCGGCATATTTTCTGCTAATGATAAATTTGATATCACTCCATCTCTTCTTCCTGTTTCCACCTCATATGATGGTCCATTCGCCTGTTGCCACCACATATGTTAGTATAAACAATAAAGGAAAAAGCTACAAATTTGTTCAACAGTGTAGTTAATGAACTGAAACATAACTGATGAGACAATTCAATTAAAAAAATAATTTACCAAAACAACGGCATCCCTAGCAGCCAAAGCAACAATATCAGCACAAGACACAACACCAGGACACATTGCTTCTACTTGTGCTTTGCCTCTTTCTATCACTTCAAAACCTCCTACCCCTTGATGTCCAAATGCATGCCTCTCTGCATTATCTCCATTATCTATCAATATTGATCCATCACACCCCTGTACATCATAAAAAATAGCTATAATTTCACAACTTTTGTCTCGAATCACTTACACATATGTAAAAAAGAATTCTATTATTTATTATGAACCTACTAACTCTAAATTCTGAATTCGCTAGAATTTATTAAAAATGATGACCTGAACAAAACAGTCATGGAAATGAAGCCTAAGCAAGACAGGAGCAATATTTTGGTTGGAGGCAGCAACTTCACGTACAACAGCACTAACAATGGGCTCAACATTAGGACATGTGCTGCCATAAAAACCAACTCTTAGTTGGCCTTGTGAGATCCCTGCTAGATAGCTGAAAATTACAATGAAAAATACAAGTTCCATTGTGTAGAAAGTATTTAATTGGGTAATTGTAGTGAATTCTTGGAAATAAAAAAACAAAGAATCAAGTAAAAGGTGGTCAGAATGTAGGAAACAGGAGAGTAATATGATTCATGAAATGGTAGTACACCCAAAAAGAGAAGATCGAGATAAAGAGACAATGGAGGAGGTGATGTACCTGCTATTCACTATATTTCTACAAAAAAATTCTTTATTTTATACTCCCTCTTACCACACTTAAGTGAATTAAGAGATGGCAATGTGTCAAGCGCCAAGTTGCATGATTTTGGGGGTTTCCTTTTCTTTCTTGAATTTTCTTCTACTTCATCCCATTTTTTCATAAGTCATTAATTTTAAAGATGGTACTCCCTTCGGTCCATTTTATATTATGATTGAAAAATTATTGTTAGAAATTATGGTCTTATATGTATCATGATATTTCCATATATTATTAAGTAAAGAGACAAGAATTTAAAGTTAAAATGTTTTAAAGTATAAAATTGTATTTTTTCAAAAATCGATTAATAAGAAAAATGTGACGGAACAAAGGAAATATGGAGTAAAGTTCTTGTTATTATTGTAATTGAGTTAACTGCTGTAAACATCGAACGAGTGCCAAAATAGATGAATAATACAACTGCCAGTAAAGGGATTCACGTGTAGATACACAACATATAGATTTTTGGGTTTTTGGACATTTATGGGATGGATGAAGCCATTTAAGTTTCTCTGTTTGTATAGTGGTGCTGCAGTTATTACTCCCTCCGTTTCAATATAAATGAGTTAGTTTGACTCCGCATAGAGTTTAAAATAAAAAAAGATTTGTAAAATTTGTTGTCTTAAAAGTTTAAGGGGTAAAAGTTTTGTGGGATCATGATATTTGTTTGGTTATAAAAGATTCTCATTAAGGATAAAATGAAAAAAAAGAAGAATTTAAAGCTGATATTTCCAATTATAAAAATATGTTTATCCTTTTTGGAGCGGACTAATAAGGAAAATGTCTCACACCATATTGACGACCTCCACCTTTTTCCTTCTTTGGAAGGCATTCCAACCCAATACTTAGAACCTCCTCAATGATAAATCTAGTATAAGAGGTAATAACTGGAAATTACTTCGCCAAAACACATATTTTAGCAAATCATGAGTAATAGTTTTCTTATTTTAACAATTAAGGAAAATGTTAAATCTAATATTTCAAAAGTCATTTTAAGTATCTCTATACAGCTTTATGTAATAAAGTATCTCTTATATGATAGAAGTGTTTATTTGAGGGGAGAAGGGAATGTGATATTCTCTGTAATAACGATAGTCAATAATCTATCTATCTATATTATTATAAAAGCATGAATATAATGTTGGTTTACCAAAATATTCTTAGGATATTAATTGACAAATAACACCATGTAGGGTAATGCTGATATTTAAACTATGCTTAATACTACGATTTTTATGGACTTCTAATATTAATCAATTTCCAGTTTCTCGATCGGCTATTTGAGATACTACATTTATACCGATTTCTGCGCCCCTTACCAAACATATTAGGATTCTTTTAAAAATCCACAAGAATAAAACATAACTAACATTACGATACAATATTTTATAAGATGAGGGAAATAGAAGAGAATCTTTTCCTTCTAAAGATTAAAACATGACACGCATTATGATGCTCTTGGAATTCTTATATTTAGCTTAATTTTCCTCTAAAATTAAGTTGATTCTTTAATTAGCTTAATTATATTCTTATGCAAAATATTATTATGAATAGAAATTAAAAATTTTAGTACTACTTTGAATTTTAACCAATGCCAAGAATGTTGTTTGTTGTTTGTTGTTTATTACACAGTAAATTTCCTCAAGAAGAGTACCAAAAACTTTAATTTTGTTCCATATAATATGTTAGTGTTCATGAGTTTTATGTACACAGGCGTTTTTTATTTTTAGATTGGAGATTCGAAGTGTGAAAGCCGATAATATGATAATGAAATCTAAGATTATCAAAATTCTCACTAAAGAAGAATATGAAAAATCGATTATAAAAAAGCACGAAGGCTAAAGGTCACCTACACTATTTTTAACATAAATCTATACGATATTTTGGTAAATAGAATAAAAACAGATTTCTAACTAAATTCTATTTTCAAATTTAAAGAAATAAATCGATCAAATTTAAATAAATTTAATGGAGTTTAAACTTGAATTCAATTTAGTCCTGTTTTCTCTAAATTTGATAAAGTACTTTCTCCTGTTGAATATGCTCGCATGCTAGATTATAAAATGATTTGTACCTTTTTTTTTTTTTCCCTGTTGATATCGATTTGGATTATGTTCTTGGACAACTGATTTGGTCGGTGCTTATATCATTGATATAAATTAAATTGTGTGATATTTATGTGTTGCTTCGACTTATTCCACCATCATATAGAAATTTGCAGCATCTATAAGGTAGAATGTTTTTCAATATTTATAATTATAATTTTCTGCACTCTGAGTGCTCTCATGTTTTGGTTTAAATTACTTCAAGTGTACATAGTTACTTGATATAATTTTATTAGCATATTTATACGCACTCCAAGATTCAAGTAGGATAATAACATATAGATATACGGGAATCCATATTATTTTCTTTCCCGTAAAATTTTTGAAAGCTTTATGAACATAACACTATTGGTAAATCTAAATATTTATCTCCATAACATATAATTGATCAGCTATTAGAGATAGAGCGGGTCTATTAAACTTTGTGGGTCTAACCTTTAAAAAAAACAGTTTGGTGCACTAAGTTCCCCTATGTGCAGGGTCCGGGAACTCTTAGGGAGCAAGTAGGAATTTAACCCTTGACCCTTTGTGCCGAAGGTGCACTCATTGACCATTGAGCCAAAGTGTCCTCTTTGTGGGTCCAACTTTTAACGTTCTTAATATGAAACGTAATATATTTTTAATTATGTGTTCAAATCTACTATGTGTCCAATATTAATAAATTTCTTAGTATAAATTCTTATCGTAATGCTACATCCACCCCTTATTGGAGATTTTATTTAAATTATGTGGGGTGGATTACTGCCATTCCTTGCTCTCCGAGACTAGAACAAAGTGGGTATTTCTTGGTTCATTTTTGAGTAATGTGCTTTTTTTATGTGCTAGCAAATGTTTGAAGAATACAAGGAAGATTAATTCTATCCTAAACACTGCACATTTATTTGACCTTGTTTAGAACTCTTTGATATTTAGCACAGCTTAGCACCACTATTATTTTTCATCTATTTTATTGAATTTAAAGAAAAAAGAGATTTTGGATTGTAACATAAATTATCACCATGTTTATAGATGCGACATTCCTAGCTAATATTGTTATAAAGTTGATATCTTCTTACTAAGTTTAGTATAACTTCTAATTTATCTAATCAAAACAAATAAAACTAACAGTAATGGAACTCTCACTATTTTTGTGCTTTAATTTACTTATAAATATTAGTATAATATTAAAAATATCATTTAATTAGAATAATTAAAACTAACAAGATCTGGAACACACATTACCTATATGCTTTGGTTTTATCTTATAAGTTGAATAAATGTTTTTGGAATGATATATTGTGTTAAAAGTTTATTATTTTTATATATAAATTTAATAACAGGTGCAGGGATTACACGTGCATAGAAACTAGCATTAGGAACCTTTTAAAGCTAAAACTTAAATTACTTATTTTCCCAATATATTAACCTACTAAATAGTATATTTAATAATTAAAAAGAAACTAAAGCCTCCGAAGAGACTCATCAGACGCAAAGCCAACGGGTTTGCACACTTTTGAAGAAAATTTCAAACTCCCATCAACCGAGTGTAAATATTATCGTGGCGTTTCAACATATTAAGCGACGGATGGTACATTTGGATGCACAGATTTCGTTTTTACCAATATGCTACATTAGTCCAATTCGTCCTTCTTTCATAGTTTAGTTTGAGGAATAAATTGATATTCTTGGGCAAAGTCAACTCCAAAGTGAATAAACAATTAAGCAACAATAAAACCGGTTTCTATTTTCTTTACTCATTCATTCTTGCATTATTTACCTTTTGTGATTTATGAAATGCAGTATCTATAAATATGAGTAGAATAGATGGTTATGATCTCTTACGTAGGAGTTCTAATATTTTTTTTCCTTCAAGCTATGTGTATTTTTATCTATTCAGTTGATGATTATGTTACTTCCTTAAATCTCTTATTTTCCTTTGTGTTATCACTGCTTTTTTCATTGTATTGAAGATTCCAAACAACATATAAATCTAAGAAATAAACAAATTAGGTTCTATTTTAATAGACCACTGAGTTAGAAACTTAGAAATATGTGTATAAGTAATATAATTAATTTCTTCTCTGGTTTAAAACTATGAAAGACAACAATGATTTTTGAGTTGTGCCAACCGCAAGATTCATTTAGAGGATGCACGAAGATTAAGTGGTGTCACGTAGTTTAAGGGAAAGTCTTTCATCCTTTCGATATCAATGCAATACACATTTTGAGTTTTGACTACAAATTTGTTGGCGGCCACCACCCCACGAGGCTACCACATATGATATTTCGGATGAAGTTCTTTAGATTGTTGAAGGATATAAAAATAATTGTAAATACCATCTTAAAATTAATATGGGACCTTATTCTACTACCTTGGATAACATCTTTCAACTGTGTTCTTCATTAATAATGGTTCTGTAGAAGTTAGAACAATTCTCTTTTTTAATATGGGATTCTTGAAAGAAAAAAAAACTAAGGTATAGAGGATAATCTTGCAATAGATTTCTTTGGAGTTAAAGTTTATAGTCTTGGACAGATAGACTTGGAGCAATTTAAAAACTTGAGAAACGTTGCTCATAGCAAAGAACAAATTAATTATGCAAATCAAGTAATTCATACTCGAAGTTAAGTTTTTTTTAAAAAATAGTTTAAACACCTAATTGAGTTTAATCTGGATGATTGATATGTTTTAATTCATAATAATAATTTTATTATTCAATTAATATATTTTACCAATTATTCATAAGCAAAAGAGACTATTTAATTGTGAGCTAATTTTTAAGCGGGAAAGAATATTAAAAGAAATTGCTAAGATAAAATATTTATTGTTCAGTCTTAGTACATGGATATGGATCATTTTGTCGTGACAGGCTTGACAAAAAAGTTTTGCTCCTGTAGTCAACGTCATGTACATTAGAAGGATTTACTCCGTAATGAGTTACTGTTTACTTAAGTTAATTAATCCACTGTTTGCAAAATGCATTGTTTGCTTGGAATAAATTTTAAATTTTGGTGATTGAACTTTTCAGAATTTTTTACTCTTTTCCATACGGATTTAAATTTCATCCATCATGCCATTTATATTTTTCTTACTCTCTTGCTTTTTTCTCTCTCTAAGTGTGTATATACTTATGTGTTTACAAATACCAATATAAATTCAATATACTTACTTATGCTTAACTGGTTACTTGACATGTTACTTAGAAATATGGACCCTTCAAAAGGATTATACAATAGTATAAGGATGATTTGTGAAGGATTTGACAACAATATCATACACGAAAGAAGTACAATGGGTAAATATGCTACTAAGTATGTGTTTATCCAAAGAATTCAATATTCTACCGCTGGAAATAAAAGATATCCTTTCAACATGAAAATAAGTAAAAAATATCACATGCTTCTAAGAAACTTTACTTTATATTCTCTCATATATAGTTATTCAGTCATTTTGTTTAATAATATTAATATTATTACATAGGTGATTACTACATGATTTAATATACATGTGCAACGCGTATGCCGAGAAACTAGTATCATGATACGTATGAGACATCCAAATACTTTTGAACATTAATATCAATGACTATAATTCAAATTCAAGTTAATTGGAGTACGTTATATATATGAAACTTATTTTTCCATTTCATCTTCGACCAGGTCAATTCATTTCAACAATTTCTGCGCAACAATATAAATTGCAAAGATAGACAACCTCTTGAATCAACTTCAAGGGTTCAACTTGATATAAGATAAAAACAATCAATTCAAGAGTTTATAGGTATGGGTTCGAGCTGTGTAAGCAGCCACTAATACTTGAATTAGAATAAGCTGTCTACGTCACACGACTCTTCTCCGGACCTTACGTGAATGAAGAATACCTCGTGCACCGAAGTGCCAATTCAAGAGTTCACTTATTGCAGATCAAATCTTTGAAAGGAAGTGAATAAATGAAAGTAAGTTATACTTTTGACAGATGAAAATTAAATTTACAAATTCAATGACCCTCAGGCAATGGGAATACGAGTTGTATTAGGCAATCTTCTTCCATGAACGAATGAGCTGAAAAGATGCAAAGCCCTAGATGGCTGTGCGTAGGGAACCATATGAGCAGCTCCTCTTACTGTTGCAAATGTGAGTTTATGACCATATTCAACTTGCCATCCTCCTACTTGCCCTTTGTGAAACCATGCTCCATAGGGTACTGTTGTCTTCAACTTTAAATCATTAGCTAATTCACGCACCAATGTTCTTGACCCTATTAGTGGTACCACTGAGTCTTGATCTCCACTGTCATATACAATTGCCCAGAATCATGCGAAGGACAATAAAAGAGAATTATATTCAAGATTTAAACTTAATGAATTTAAGATTTTGAGTCCTGGATGACAACGGGCGGCCGGATGGCAATTTTATTATCTCATCTAGTTAGAGGTGAATCTAGAATTTTTAGTATATGGGTGCACTACTAAAAAAAGAAGAAAAAAATGTATTAAGTAAGAATCGATCCCTATCTTGGTAAATAACTCAACCTTTAACTACTCCTCTTGGTAAATAACTCAACATTTAACCAAGTGAATCATTCATCCTTCTTGGAACATGGGTGCCGGTAATTAATATTATATCAATTTTAAAAAATATGTACATAAAATATCTAATTTTGAGGAGAGACCATGATTGACTTTCCCATCATCCACCCTATAAATCCGCCCCTAAATCTAGTTTCTTATTGTCTCAAATAAATAGTGACACTCGGTAATTTAGTATTATATTATATATATTAATATTATGATTCATATCCTATGCGACATTACGGGGTGAAATGGTTTTGTGGCCCATAAATTTGTTTTTAGTAAATTTATGACCACATTTCTTTTTTTACACATGCGAGATTTTATAAGAGATCTAAAAAAAAATACTTTCAACCATGAAGACCTATTTCCTCGACATTATGTGCAGGTGAGGATTTTCTTTGGAAAAGGCAATCCGGGCAACCCCATTGTCATTCCTAGTAGTCAATGTAATGCGGGGGAAATAACACGTTTAATTACCTGAATATCCAAAGAGGAACATCATGTTGAATAATGTTTTTGAGGGATGGAAGCATATCAGTGTCACCATCTGATTGAGAGTAATTCAGCACGCTGTCTCATACAAATTAAACACCACCAAAAGGAAGATCGTATTAATTAAAAACCTGAAATATATGGTATTAACTCTGTCTATTTTAGTATAATTATTTTCAATATTAAAGATTTCAAAACAATTCAGATTACATACTCACTGCACATGCTCCATTCGTAAGGTAGATTAGTGCGATTAGCATGAAGAGCCTTCTGAACCTCAGGAAGGTTGAAATAGAAGTATCTTTCTGATGTCATGCAAACATCAACTCCAACACTTATCTTTGTAACCTAGTATCCAACAAAATAACAAAATCAATTGTTACAAACATCTAAACATATTCAAAGAGTTAATTAATTATATCAGATGACTACTGAACTTTATTTATTATATAACAGCAAAGTCACAACCATAACAGTAAAGTCACTAAATCATTTTTGTCACATTAAAGTAACTAAAGAAATAATTTTGTGAATTTACTGTTATATTAGATAAAGTTCAGTGCCACTGTTATATTGGAAAAGTTTAATCACCGTACAAGTTCAATAGCTTAAGACATATGATTCTTACTTGTTTATGTAAACGCAGCTCTTGCTGAACGATAGAAGGATAACAGACATCCAAAATAACGTCGTACACATTAATATAGTCAGAAATTACTTTATATGCTTCATCAATAGCTTGGTTGCATGAGATTGGCTCATTATGAGGAACTGGGAATTCATAATCATCAAAATTGCAGTGTTCTTTGATTCTCAAATATATTTCATCTGATATCATTCCATGTGACCAGTAATATTCGTACACTGCTGGAACATCTCTGTCTAGTCTCAAAAGTGGATTTCCAATCTGTAGAAATTACTTAGAATTTAGGAGGGCTGATTTTAATATATAGAGCAAAAATTAGAGCAAATACTGTAGTAATATGGTTTTGAGTGTTCTTACAGCTACTCCCTTTAGGTTAAACTTAAAATCCTTGGACTGCTTGTTGTAGTCTAGTATGACATTTGCCAACTGGGGTATATAATGTCCTATCATATCACCAGAATAAATATGGACTAGTAAGCAAAAAAAGATTTTAAAAAATTGCACATGTTCAGCAAAAAATAAAAATTATGAACATATTGCGCATGTGATATATATATATATATAGTACCTGCATAACTTTCACCTGTAAGGAACAAAGGTTTAGATTTTAATTCTGAAAACTTTTCGTACCATCTGAGCATGAAAGTAAGCATATCCTTAGCTGGAAAAAACAACAACAACAACAAATGATAACATTAATTTTTCTTTTTTCTCTTTTCTGTTAACCAAACTTTTAACAAAATTAAAGGAGAAAGTGTAAAGGTCGAAGTAATATATATACCGGTGGAGTCATCCCCGCAAGTATAATCACTAGATGTGTTTGAATAAGACCATCCAACACCAGCAGGAGATTCAATAAATAGAAGATTTGATGCTGTATCAATCAAAACGAAGAAATATTGCAGAAATTGAAATGGTAAGAATCAAATATCGACATTTTTTTTATTGGAATTTTAAAGTATAGAAATTAAGGTAATGTAATAGTATACCTTTATTCCAAGATTTAGTATTTCTTCTGAGACCACGGCCATCACCTCTAGGAAAGAAGGGTCCTAGTTCTGTAAAGGCACCCCCTCCAATTGACGAACATCCTGGACCTGAAAATAATCAAGTTATTAATGACTAGACGAAATTAAGAAAATCCTTCATATACAAAATTACTAGAAGATCCCTTTTAAAAGCTTCTAATTCAAATGTTGAGTAATGATGTTGATTGCTCCTTTGTATGAGAGTCATCGTTGCTACAAATATTAGTGAATTTAATTTTTACATCTTTTGACTTAATAAAATACACCAAACACGGTGTAGTTTGATTAGCTTATGAGGCCCTTTGTGTAAAATTAAACATATATTAGTTTGTGGAGGACTAATACAAAATGATATACATACGAAGTATCTCTTAAGATTTTTAAATTCTTTTTTTTCTTTCTGTTTCTAAACTAAGGTACAACTACTTTTGGTGTACTCCAAATTATTTTCTAATATATATTTGAGAAGGATATGTATTCTAGTCACTTCCAATTTCACTATAAATGTCGATCAATTAACTCTAAAAAGGAACGATAAAAAATAGAAATTGAATAATAATCAGTTTATAGTGATCAAGATCATGGCCTCAAGCAAGCAAGAGACAAATCATTAGAATTTAAAACACTTTATGTCTCCAAAATTCAGTTTGCAGTGCGTATGTTCCAAGTGTCTTAAATCATAATTCTACAACTTGTAGATCAAAGTGAAATTTTGAAGAATTGGTCTATCTGAAATAGAGAGAGAAAATATCACACAGTTCCAACCAAAACAAAGTTCTTTGACTATTATAGATTAATAAATATTAGATAAATGATTTTCAAAATGGTACATTAATAATTCGGTCACATCTAACCTCAGATGACCTACATGCGGCGAATACAAGACAATATCTATTTAATATTCTTAATAGGTCTATGTAGTGATTATTGGCCACGAGTTCGAGCCACGAAATTGGTTAATAATGCTTGCGCTAACATAGGTTGGCTACATCATATCTTCTTAAGGTGCATCTCTCTCAAGAAAGTATGTTAACACATAATACTTTGTACACCAAACTATTTTTTTTTATTTTTAAAGATGAGTTAATAAGATTCAATAGTTTTTCTTGTTTTCGGCTTTATTACCTCTGTTATATATAAGATGCTTTAAAAATGATCACAAGTTTTGAAGAGATAAATTATTAAACAGATTGGTCCCAACCCTGCAAATATCACCAACCAACCAAGTTATTAAGGTGTATGTGCACTAGTACAGTCCAGAGTATATATCGTCAACATATATATAAGGTAGTGATTAATGAAAAAGTCGAAAGTTGAATGCTCTTACATATTATTCCCCACATAGTTATTAAATCTTTCAGTGTGCCATTAAAGAATTGGGG
>MCJB01013160.1:59276-78931 GCA_002018475.1 Nicotiana obtusifolia | reverse complement strand
AACCTTTCTCTTCTCATCTTCGGGGAGATGCACGCTGGCCGTGACTCCCTATTCTGTTAGTGTCATACCATGAATAAGAAAGAGGCCGGATAAGTTACAAACCCGGGTAGCCTTTTGGTGCCCTGTACGTAGCCCCCTCCTCGGCTTGAGTTGTCCACTCGGGTAAGCCAGGTCTAGAACAATACACACCAGGGTTCAAACCTAGAGTAACATAGCCTCATACCGGATCCCTAGTAGGAACCTTTGTTTGAATCACGTGCATTTGACTTTAGGGACTCAATACAAGGGTTGGGTCCGTCTAGGACAGGTGTAACCAAAATTAAAAGACCATCCTGATGCATTTTACGTGTTACTTGTGAATTTGTTTGTTTTGGCTCGCATGATGATCGACTTTTAGAGTAAAAATAAAAAAGAGAAAAACCAAGAGTGAGAGAAAATTTACCCGAATCTGAAAATCTAGATATTTGAAAAATCCCGAAACTCTGCTGAAATTTTGAAAAGAAAAAGGAAAAATCATTTCAAAATAAGTTACCTTTTCTTATTGTCCCATAACTTAGTGAACTACGCGGGTTTGATTCTCACCGGATATGAGATACATAGGCAACCTTCATCTGGTTCAGCCCCGTTTTTGCAACAAAAAAAAAAACTAAAAGAAAATACCATAAATATGAAATTTTGTCATTTTGACGTAAAATAAAGTTGGGTGATGATGTTTTTGTACAAATAGCTAGAATGTCCCAATGGGACGCCGGAAGGCCGTTTTTGCAAGAATAGCCACCTATAGTCCCTTTTTTCAAGTTTTGGCAACTTAGCGAGCACAACCCTAAAATCTTCCTGTCCGAAGTGCTGAAGGGTTGTATTTGCAAAAGTAGTCGTGATCTGTTTTCAAAACAAAAATAACATAAAAAAAGATATTAAATAAAATTCACATGTTTTAATCTAGTCACCCTGATATATTTTTTTTTTAAATGTGCAGAATGAGCATTGTTCAGAACTTACTGGTAAAGGTTATGGACCATATTCCGCTAGCACTCCACATGTGGTGGGAAGATTTGAGAAAACAAGGACGAGACAGGGTCAATCGATACCCGAGGGCACTCACTAGACTATTAAAGGTCCAACCTAGAAGTGATTTGATAGAGGCACTGGTATCATTCTGGGACCCCGCTCACAATGTTCTACACTTCTTTGATTTTGAGCTTACACCTACTCTGGAAGAAATGACGGGTTATGCCGGGAGTACAGAAGGATTAAGACACAAGTACCTGGTGTCTCTAAGGACCATTACTCCCCACAAGTTTCTAGACCTACTAAAACTAAGCAGGCAAATAAAGGCAGAAAGTCTAGAAGCTGGAGTTTGCACTTTTCACTTCATATACCAGCGGTACGGGTACTTAAGAGGTTTCGAGGACCCAAAAAATGGACTCTGCAATAAAGGAAATGGTTCAAAATGGGAGACGCATAGATGATTTGCTTTCATGGTGGCATTTTTAGGCCTTCTGGTGTTTTCGAGGGAAGATGGGCATATTTCCTTTCGTATAGTTGGAGTTGTCCACGTTTTGACTACCCAGGCCAAAAGTACCCTCGCACCTATGATTGTCTCAGTATATTCCGAGCCCTCACCTCTAGTAAGGCCGGAGTCAGGTTTTTCGAAGGATGCAATCTGTTACTACAAATGTGGATGATCGAGCACCTTTGTCACCGTCTCCAATACATGAATTGTGGTTGTACTGAAAAAAATTGCATTGAAGAATTTGGTACACGAGTGACGGGGTTCGAAATGCCAGAAGGGGTCAAGATTGGATCACCCGCCTTTGTTGTATAACCACGGATCAGATAGAGTGGACATTGGGTTAGCTCCCTGTTGATGAAATTATTTACATGCCCGCCACTCGTCCATACTTCCTTTTGATGGGCCTCCGAAGTATCCAGCCCTATGCTCCGTGTCGGGTTTTGAGACAACTAGGAAAATACCAAACGGTCCCTAGAGATGAAGATCTTAGTCCTTATGTGGTTGAAATTTGCTCCGATGCCCAATTTCTTAAAGATGTGGTTCGTCAAATTTGGAACGAATGCCAGTACTTGGGGGCAGACACTCGAGTACAAATGATGAATCTGAGCGACCGGCTAAAAGGCCCCATATCCAAGAATTTGTTGATGCGGCACAAGAACAGCGGGCTTGCCTAGCCAAAGAGAAAGAATATCGGACCACCATAAACAAACAAGAAGATCAAATCAGAACCATTAAATTTGATAGTGGATTGCAAGCTGCTGAGGACGAGGGAGAAAAGAAAAGATTGGCCCAGAAAATGAAGCCCTCTGAGTTCAGATCCGGAAAATGAAAATAGCCGCCAGAACGCCAATGAGAAGTGAGAGGGATGAAAAAATCATAAGCAATCTGAGGCGAAAAGTGCACGACTACGCAGTGGATTTGACCAAGGCCGAGGAAGACTTGGCAAAGGCTCGAGAAAAGTTGGCAAAATTTGCAGAAGAACGAGCAAAGTGAGCCTGCCAATTAAAACAAAGATATGACAGGGGGATCACGATTTTGAGGGAAAGGCTAGTCACCCTCGAAAATGAAATGGTTCGGCAGACAAAGGATTTCAAAACGGAAAGAGAATGTTATTATGCACTGATTTGCCAATTAGAAGAGAGTGTGCAAAAGTTGCAGGATCAAAATAACACAGCCACGCATGTGCTGGAAGCCCGTGCACAGCAAATTGGAAGCATGCTCCAAGAAAAGGATGTCATTAAATGAGAATCAAAGAAATAGCCGATTACGCTGTCATGAAATGCCACAAATGTGAGGATATGACCAGGTCTATGTTTTTTACCTCAGTGTTGTCCTCCGCTCGGCAGGTGATGGCCGATCTAGAATTCCTTCAGGAAGAGATTGCACGCAGGCCCCCGTTGAGACCGGCTGATGTCTCGTGGGCCCCCGAAACAGCATTTGAAGCTCTAATGTATTTTTGAATTTTTGGTTTTTTTTTAGCCTGTATTACTTTTCTTGAGTCTGTTTATCCTTTCATCTGTACCAAGTTTGCTTGTTATTTGATTTTAAGTCTGCATCACTTTTCCTCTTATAGTTATCAGTACCTCCGAGTCCTTGTAATAGAAAAACCAAAAAGATTTTATTAATGGAATTTTTGAGACAACCCAAAATTTTCTTTTCTTTCATTTTGCATTTATTCTCCTGAACTACGTAATGGTCTGATTCATGACGTATCATGATACGTAGGCAATCCCCATCAGATGCGATCATAGCCCTATCTAATTTAAAAAGAGGGAAAAAAAGAGAGAGAAGAGACGGCAACTGCCGAAGACAAGATGTTACGGCTCCGCATGTTGGAAATGTAGGACGCCTGGTCCAACGGTAGAGAACTGTCAAGCTCTATCCCCGGTTTCCCCGAACTGGTCCCAAGGACAATCGGAACTACTAACGTCTCAAGGCAAATCCATTTGTCCGATTTGGGCACCCCTCTATGTCATCTTTTACCGGTATGCCTTATGTGGTTCACCCTAGGAGCCGTTCTCCGGAGCACTGTCAATGGTGGTTTCTACACCACTGGTCTTTACCATGGCACCACCAACCATGCTAGGCCATGCTTTGAGCCTTTGGCATTCACTTTTCAGGGCCCATAATTTCAGCCGGACGTAACTCATGTTACTTCAGACTCATATGCCCAACCACCACAATATGAATCCCTGATTGAACTAGAAAGAGCAATAAGGAACCCTGTGCAAGAGAAAATGGCTTGGAAGATGAAAATCGTTGAACAATGAAAAACATGCAGGGCCTGAGCGGCCAAAAGAGTGTCTCATACTTCGACCTGTGTATGTTTCCCCATGTCCACCTACTAGGGGGCTTCAAAATGCCAAAGTTTGAGAAGTATGATAGGCACGGAGACCCCATTGCTCATTTAAAAAGATACTACAATTAGCTGCGAGGGGCTGGTGGAAAGGAAGAGTTGTTAATGGCATATTTTGGAGAGAGCTTGACAGGAATTGCTTCAGAGTGGTACATGGATTAAGAAATTATCCATTCGCATGTGTTGGACGATCTGGCCTGAGATTTTGTTCGCTAGTTCCAGTATAATGTGGACATTGATCCAGACAGAAATTTCTCGTCTAATTTGAAGAAGAAAACCGCTGAGAGTTTCGGCGATCAGATAGCGCGAGCAGGCTGCCAGAGTAAAACCGCCCATAGATGACACAGAAATGGTTATAGTTTTCTTGCAGGCCCAAGAGGCAGATTATTTTTAAAACATGATGTCCGCTATGGGCAAACTGTTTGTCGAGGCAATTAAAAACGGAGAAATGGTGGAAAACGGTTTGAAAACTGGCAGACTATTGAGTCAAGCTGCCTTGAAAGCCACCTCCCAAGCCATCCAGAACAGCTCAGGGAGTCTTGCCAGTCGTAAAAAGAGGGAGGAGGGAACTATGATGGCTTCAGGATCACGAGGGCCTCGACAATCTTTTGACTGCTCTTACATGCCTCCCAGAACCTCATGGCATTATTATCCACACCAAGATGCTTCCTATGCCATAGCACTGCCCCACTATGCGGTGATGAATGCCCAACCTTACGCCCGGCCACAACAACATTATAATCAAACCCGAGCTCCACTTCCTAGAAATAACCATCCCTACCAAGCTCCATATAATCCCCGTCCGCCACAAAACGCACACCAACATAATCAATGCCCTCGTGAACCTCCCAGGAGAACCAATTTTACCCCTATTAGTGATTCTTACTCCAGCCTGCTCCAAAAATTGATCCAACTGAGTCTGTTGCAACCGGTACCCACCAATCGGCAAAACCCCGAATCCCCATCATACCGAGCCGCTACCAGGTGTGCTTACCATTCGAGAGTAGAGGGCCATGATACAGAAGACTGTTGGACCCTCAAAAGAGTAGTTGAAAGCTTGATAGAGGGAAAAAAAATTATGTTAAGGGACGAAAAGATCCCTAATATAACCAACAATCCATTACCAGCTCACCATAATGGGCCCGTCATTGGAATGATTTGCGACGACGAGGAATTCGATCCAACATTAAAAGCCATCATTTCCATTGCCAATTTAGGGACAAGGCCTAAAGTGACGGCAAAGCAGGCCAAAACTGAGGAGAAATTCATTCCGGATCCTCAAGTTGTTGAAGCAAAGACTGGGGCGGCACCTGCTAAGAACAAGGTCCTCTATGTTCCTAAGACCCCGAGGAAAGAACCGCTCATCTTGAACACTCCCAGGAAGTTCGAGAAGGAGAAGGGCACGCTGAGTGTGCCAAGATTTTATGTACCGAAAAGGGCCTATGTGGTGCATGGGACCGTAATTTCACCAAGGCTGACTAAGCCCCATGGTTATCATCCACGCACCACAAAGCCCCATGAAGGACCCTACCGCAGTCCCTTGGAACTACAACAGAACCATAGTTACCTATAAGGGGAAAGAGGTCATGGAAGAGGTTAATGAAATGAATATGTCTGGAGAGTACCATTACCTAGAAGAGCGAAAAAGGATCAAATTGAACAAGGATAAAAAGCTGCCATCCAAGAAGCCTGTCAGCAATGAGGAAGCGGAAGAGTTCCTCAGAAAGATGAAAGCTTCAGAATACGCAATAGTTGACCAACTCCGGAAGGCTCCTTCCTAGGTTTCGATCTTATCTTTGTTGTTGAGTTCAGATGAACACCGGAAGGTGCTCTTGAAAACACTCAATGAAGCATATGTCTCGGTTGATACTTTTGTTGAACAACTGGAGAGAATGGTACAAAGATTCTTCGAGGTCAACAGAATTTCCTTCAGCCACGATGATTTTCCCTTAGAAGGAGCCACCCACAACAAGGCCCTCAACTTGACAGTCAAATGTAAGGGCTATTATGTGAAGAGGGAAATTTTAGATGGTGGATCCGGGGTCGACATTTGTCCTCTCTCAACACTACAGAGAATAGAGATCGAAACAGAAAGAATCCGGGCTAACAATGTCTGTGTCGGGGCTTTTGATGGGGTCAAAAGAGACACTATAGGTGAAATTGATCTAATTCTGACCATTGGCCTCGTGGATTTTGAGGTAACTCTCCAGGTTTTGGACATGGAAACCTCATATAATTTCCTCTTGGGAAGGTCATGGATTCATGCTGCAGGAGTTGTTCCCTCCACTCTCCACCAAATGGTCAAATTTGAATATGATAATCAAGAAATTGTTGTCCACGGGGAAGATGAGCAGTCCATCTACAAGGACCCTTCAGTCCTGTGTCTGGAAGCTAGAGAAGGTAGCGAACATTTCGTATACCAAGATTTCGAAATTGTGGTAGCCGACCAATGCGAATAAGGGTCCCCGTTACCTCAACCTTGTTTATCTAACGCTTCGGTCATGGTTTCCACTCAAATAATTAGACATGGAAAGGGGCTTGGGTTGTCTCTACAAGGTATCACTGAACCCCTTATTTCAGCGGCCAACAAAAAATTTTCGGTGTGGATTTCCAAGCTACAGAGGCCGACAGAAAATGGACCGATAAGCGCAAAGAAAAAGGGTGGGTCCTGTCCCAGCCTATTCCACGCCTCTCCCAATCCTTTGTCAAGCCAAAGTCTGTGGAAGAAGAAGAAGAGGCCTTCACAGCCGAAGAAATCGATGACATTTGTGAATCTCTGAAGCAAATGCTATATGAGTCTCACATGGTCCAGCCCGGCGAAGGCACGAATGGTGCCAAAGTGCAGTACATAGGACCGGATGCCAAACTTCAGAATTGGAAAGCTACCCCATTCCCTGTCAAATAGGAGTCTCGGTAGCCTAGTGTTGCTGTCTCTTCTGCATTACGAGTTATTTCAAGGTGTAACTCGACTGTCTTTACTTTATCGTTATTTAGTTTTAATGTAAACCTTCGTATCTTCAATTCAATGAAATAGAATCAATATTTCATTCATCTTTCTCCTTTTGTCCTGATTTTGTTATTTTTCTTATCTTTTCCTTTTTCAATTCTAATAATGCGGATTTAAATAACATGACTTGCTTGCGGACTTTATGCTCAGATTCTAAAATGTTGTCTAACTGTGAAATAATGAACCAAGAACTAGAATATGATGAGGTGAGGATTTTTGGGAAATAAATCGAGGATTGGAACAATTTGAGAAGAAGTCTAAGCCAAACTTAAGTGAAACTAAGCCATTCAACTTGGGCGTCCAAAAGAGATACGAGAAACCATGATAAGTATTCACGCTGAGGAAAGAACTAGAGATGCATTGATTCAACTTTTGTTTGAGTTCAAAAACGTGTTTGCATGGTCCTATGATGATATTTCAGGGTTGAGCATTGATCCGGTGGTACATATGTTGCCTATATATCCCGACTATCCACCCGACCAGCAAAAGCAAAGAAAGTTCAAAATGGATATTAGCGATAAGATCAAGGAAGAAGTCACCAAAAAACTGAAAGCTGGTGTGATTCAAGTGGTCTGATACACTACTTGGTTGGCTAACGTGGTTCCGGTGCCGAAGAAAGATGGAAAAACTCGAGTGTGCGTTGACTACCAGGATTTGAACAAAGCGAGTCCCAAGAATAACTTTCCGCTGCCGAATATTCATATCCTCATTGACAACTGTGCTAAACATGAGATACAATCTTTCGTGGATTGTTATGCTGGGTATCACCAGGTTCTGATGGATAAAGAAAATGCAGAAAAAATGGCTTTTACCATACCTTGGGGCAAGGTTCATGCCATTTGGTTTGAAAAATACTAGGGCAACCTACATTGAGGGCTATGACAGCCATCTTTCATGACATGATGCACCGAGAAATTGAGGTGTATGTGGATGATGTGATCATTAAATTCAGAACTCAGGAAGGCCATGTGCGAGATCTAAGGAGATTCTTTGAGCGTCTGTGCAGGTATGACTTGAAATTAAACCCAGCTAAATGTGCATTTGGGGTTCCATATGGAAAGCTTCTAGGGTTTATAGTCAGTCGCAAGGGCATTGAGTTAGACCCGACAAAGATAAAGGCCATTCGGGACTTGCCACCACCAAATAGCAAGAAAGAGGTTATGAGTCTGCTAGGGAGATTGAATTACATCAGCAGATTCATCGCTCAACTTACTACCACTTGTGAGCCCATATACAAACTGTTAAAAAAAGATGCAGCGATCAAATGGACAGATGAGTGTCAAGAAGCTTTTGATAAAATCAAAGAATATTTGTCAAACCCGCCAGTTTTGGTTCCACCCGAGCCAGGAAGATCTTTGTTCTTGTACCTGACAGTCCTAGAAAATTCTTTTGGCTATATCCTAGGGCAACAACGATGTGACTGGAAAGAGGGAGCAAGCCATATATTACCTGAGCAAGAAGTTCACCAGTTATGAAGCCAAATACACTTTGTTAGAAAGAACTTGTTGCACCCTAACTTGGATCGCCCAGAAGCTCAGACATTATCTACTGGCTTATACCACGTATCTCATAACCAGGATGGATCCTCATAAATACATTTTCCAGAAGCCGATGCCTACAAAAAGATTGGCAAAATGGCAAATCCTGCTCACAGAATTTGATGTTGTCTATGTCACTCGCACGGCAATGAAAGCTCTAGCTTTGGCAGATCATCTAGCTAAAACCCGGTCAATGATGAATACCAACCCCTAACCACGTATTTTCCAGACGAGGAAGTGAACTCAATTGAAGTAATGCTAGAGGGCACCAATACTTGAAAAATGTTCTTTGATGGAGTTGTAAATGCAAAAGGTGTCGGGATCGGAGCAATTCTGATTTCACCCACAGGGAAACATTATCCGGAAACAACCCGGCTTTAGTTCTTTTGCACAAATAACACAGTCGAGTATGAAGCTTGCATCATGGGAATGAACATGGCAATTGATATGGATATAGTAGAATTATTAATTATGAGAGATTCCGATTTGATCATTCAGCAAGCCCAAGGCGAATGGGAAACTCGAGACATCTAACTCATCCCATACAGGCAACATGTAGAATATCTTAGCAAACGGTTCAAGTCCGTCGAGTTCAGATATATTCCTCGATTCCACAATGAGCTAGCTGATGCACTAGCTACTTTGGCCTCAATGCTTCCATACCCGGGTAATTGTCATATTGACCCGCTGGAAATTCAAGTGCGAGAAAGGCATGGTTATTGCAATGCAATTGAAATAGAGCCAGATGTTCAGCCATGGTAGCATGATATCAAAAGGTTTTTGAAAACAAAATAATATCCCGAGCAAGCCAGTGGAGATCAAAAGAGAACTATCAAAAGCCTTGCAAGTAGTTTCTTTTTGAGTGGCGAGGTTCTATACAAAAGAATCCCAGATCTTAATCTGTTAAGATGCGTAGATTCCCGAGAAGCTGCAAAGATCATGAATGAAGTGCATTCCGGAGTTTGTGGGCCTTACATGAACGAATATGCCCTTGAAAAGAAAATCCTCTGGGCAGGTTATTATTGGATGATCATGGAAAAAGATTGTTTCAGTTTCATCCGAAAATGACATCAGTGCCAGATACACGGCGACTTGATTCACGCACCGCCTTCAGAGTTACATCCTATGTCAGCACCTTGGCCGTTTTTTGCTTGGGGCATGGATGTCATTGGGCCGATCAAGGAAAAAGCTTTAAATGGGCACAGATTCATCCTTTTTGCCATTGATTATTTCAGAAAGTGGGTCGAAGCAGCTACCTTCAAAGCTGTCACCAAGAAAGCAGTGGTGGACTTCGTGCATTCCAACATTATTTGTCGTTTTGGTATTCCTGGAACTACCATTACAGATAACGCCGCAAACCTGAATAGCCACTTGATGAGGGAGGTATGCGAACATCTTAAAATCACGCATCGTAATTCAACCCCTTATCGACCAAAAGCTAATGGAGTTGTTGAAGCGACGAATAACAATATTAAGAAGATCCTCAGGAAAATGATTCAGGGTTCCAGACAATGGCATGAGAAGTTGTCGTTTGCATTATTGGGATATCGCACAATGTCAATTGGGGCCACACCCTACTTATTGATTTATGGAACTGAAGTTGTAATACCTGCAGAAGTTGAGATTTCCTCCCTTCGGATCATTGTAGAAGCTGAAATCAAGGATGAAGAAATGGTCAAAACCCGTTCGGAACAATTGACCATGATCGATGAAAAGCAAATGATTGCGGTTTGCCATGGGCAGTTGTACCAACAAAGAATGGCTCGTGCTTATAATAAGAAAGTGAAATCCATAAAATTTGAAGTGGGCCAGCTCGTTCTAAGACGTATTCTCCCACATCATGAAGAAGCCAAAGGAAAATTTGCTCCAAATTGGAAAGGTCTGTATATTATAAGAAGAGTATTGCGATGGGGACCGCTGTATTTGGGAGATATCGGGGGAAGTGATCCCGAGACAACTATCAATATAGACGCAGTCAAAAGGTATTATGTTTGACCCCCTTTTCACAACATTAATATTCTCTGATTGGGATGACGAAAGCTTTCATTCTCGCTACCCAAACACTATCAACCCTTTGCAAACCCTTTGAGCCGGTTACCTTTTCTTTGATTACCTTCTTGGAACCTGAAAATGTTACTAAAAAAAATAACCAAAACAAAGAAACAAAAAAAAAAGAAAAAAAGGGGAGAAAGAAGAAGGAAAAGAAAATTAAAAACAAAGTACCTTGAACTATGTTTGACTTGATTCCGAAAGGATACGTAGGTAGCCTTTCTCTGGGGTTCAGTCATACCAAATAAAATTCACATTTCCCCAAAAGTGGAAACTGGGCAGCGACAGTTTTGCTTGAAAGTTCCAAAGTTGTAACTCAATCCAAATATTTTTTACCCAAATCCTTTTCAAGTCCTTCCGATCAATCAACGAGAATGTTCAAAGAATTGGAGGATACAGTCACTTGAATCTGATACAACCAAAATGAGAGAAATAAAATGAGAGTCTTATTGGTGAAAACCCTCATGGGCACCATAGGGCGACGACAAGCAGAGAAAATAAAAATGAGAGAGTCTTGTTGGTGAAAACCCGCAAAGGGCACTACTGATCGAAAAGAGGATCTTCACAGCCATGGGCATCCACACAGTCTTAGGCAAGGTTTCTTGATTTCGAGGCAAGATTCATTGTCCGTTCCATTGTTTGTTGTTCTTTAAATCCCTTTCGGTCTAACTTTGGTTCTAAAACTAAGGCAAAGAAGGCATGGCAAGACTATTTACAGGGTTCTCGTTCGATACAAGCTAATGTGTAAAAAAGGCACCCAACCTCGGCAGGGGTATCAAGTTAATCCCGACTGGCCATGGTGACTGTGCTTTTAAATCAAAACTCTCGAAAGAAAGAAGTCAAATTGAAGTGCCTATAAGGGAGAAAGTGAATATGAAAGGTTGAGTCCCGCGTGACTAACCATCTTGATAAGGTTGAAAAGCTCAGGATTCCCGAGAAATCTAAAGTTAAAGCTGGAAGAAAGAAGTCGAATGCCCACAAAGGCAAAATAAAGTTGAAAAGGTTAGGTCCCACATGACCAACCGTCGTGGTAAATTTTGGAAAAAGCAAAGGTTCTCCAGGGCCAGAAATGCAATTAATATCCAGAAAACAACTAGTTACGGTTTGAAATCGTCATCAACGACCAGCCAATATCAAGTGATGAAACATTCAAGGCCATAAAACCAACCACCGTTCCAAACTGACAACTTTTTTTTTGTTCGAAAAAAGGAAACAGGTGCAATCCAAAACCAACCTTGCAAGAAGTAGGTGAAACCGAAAGAAAACTGCGTGGGAGCTAGAAACAACTCTGCAACAGCAACGACTCCAAAATGGAAGTCTTCTCCAAATCCTTTCCCGCATTTTATATATATTAAAAAAATTATGAAAATGAAAAGAAAGAAAAGAAAGAAAGTTTAAAATCATGGTAGTATAGGGTCTCCAATTCCTAGCTGTATTTTTCAACATAGGGTTTCCACTCCCTAATTGATTTATCTTAGACATAGGGTCTCCACTCCCTAGTCACTTTCCAACATAGGGTCTCCACTCCTTAGTTGATTTTATTTTAGATATAGGGTCTCCACTCCCTAGTCTCTTTTCCAACATAAGGTCTCCACTCCCTAGTTGATTTTATTTTAGACATAGGGTCTCCAATCCCTAGTTGATTTTATTTTGGACATAGGGTCTCCATTCCCTAGTCTCTTTTCCAATATAGGGTCTCCACACCCTAGTAGATTTTATTTTGGACATAGGGTCTCCACTCCCTAGTCTCTTTTCCAACATAAAGTCTCTTATCCCTAGTTGATTTTATGTTGTACATAGGGTCTCCACTCCCTAGTTGATTTTATTTTGGACATAAGGCCTCCACTCCCTAGTCTCTTTTCCTACATAGGGCCTCCACTCCCTAGTTGATTTTATTTTGGACATAGGGCCTCCACTCCCTAGTCTCTTTTCCAACATAGGGTCTCCACTCCCTAGTTGATTTTATTTTAGATATAGGGTCTCTACTCCCTAGTCTTCTTTTTCAACATAGGGTCTCCACTCCTTAGTTGATAATATTTTAGACATAGGGTCTCCACTCCCTAGTCTCTTTTCCAACATAGGGTCTCCATTCCCTAGTTGAGTTTATTTGGACATAGGGTCACCACTCCCTCGTCTTCTTATCCAACATAGGGTCCCCACTCCCTAGTTGAATTTATTGTAGACATAGGGTCTTCACTTTCTAGTCTCTTTTCCAGCATAGGGTCTCCCTTCCCTAGTTGATTTTATTTTGGGCATAGGGTCTCCGCTCCCTAGTTGATTTTATTTTGGACATAGGGTCTCCACTCCCTAGTCTTATTTTCCAATATAGGATTTCCACTCCCTAGTTGGGGCACCATTTTGACAATCATGGTACGTCATTCCCAAAGAATCAGGTTTTCACAAGGTACACCATTTCCGACCTTTATTGTTTTCAATAATAAAGTAGTATAGAGTTTTGTCACAAATAACTCACGAAATATTTCTAGTGAAAACTGGGGCACAAAATTTTTGTTCGTTTGTTTAGTTTGGTGTCTGAGCAGGTTTTACCTCGAGGCACAGGGTTCGAGATGATCAGAAGAAAAAGTCTCAATCTAGAATAAGAAAAGAAAAAGAAAAGAGAAGAATCCAAAATGCAGAAGCAGATAAAAGATGTGGACTGTTCAAGACATGACTAAACTCATGAGCATTGCAATTCCTGTTTTGATCAAAAGAAGCTGTAGAAGAATGAACCAGTACTTGCAGCTAGCGAGCATCAAGGTTCAGATCAGAGTCTGCATGAAGGATCAATCAAGACTCAAGATAAAGTTTCGAAAGACGTATAGATAGAAATCTTGTAACTCATAGCTGATAGGCTTGTTTAGCTTCTTTTTTATTTTTGACTTTGGTGTAATAAGGAGTTCAGCAAGCAAGAACAGCAACAACAATAGCAACGACAGTGAAATCACAGCTTTTTGGTAGTCCCAGCTACCAAAACTTACAGAACTACACTGACCTGATTCCTTTATAGCCAAGGATATGTAGGCAACCTTTGAAGCAAGGTTCAATCAAACTTTTTCTAATTGCTTCACATGAAGAGTCAAATGGGCAAAAATTGCTCGTAATTGCTCACTTTATCTTTGCCCGAAAACTCTGCATGTTCTCGAGCAAAGAGGGGCAGTTGTGAGCATGTAATTTTTGCCCTACTAAAATATTCCTATAAAATCTACAAAAAAATAATTTTTCTTATTGCTTTTGATTTTTATAGTATTTTAAAAATTTCTGTGTCCGCATTTAGTTGCATTTTTGTGCATGTTTAGTATTTCAAATTCATGAAAATGCCATAAAAATGTCCAATTCTTCATTGCATAGCACTTTAAATTTTACTTGCATTTTTAGGATTTAATCACATACAAATTGCATAATTGATAAATGAAAATTACAAAAATGTACATTAGCTTTAATCAATTAGCTTAACTAATTAGTTTAAGTGCTAATAGGGACTTTGTTACAAAATAAATGCAATTAGAAGCAAGGTGGCCATTTCTGCAAAAATTAAAGAAGGGAAATGAAGAGGCTGGTTTTGCAAACAGGGCTAAGAGCTCATTCATTTAAGAGGCCCCAATCGCCGAAATAGCTTAAGGCCCAAAATCCTAGTCGCAACGCGTCCAACCCGATCTTTATACCCGGTCCACCCCATCAGTGACCAAAACGACACTATTTTGATCACGTTCAATCGCGACTGTTGATCGGCCCCTGATCCTATGGTTCAGAACTCATCCCTCGCCCCCCTATATAAATGTATGAAACCCGGATTTTCCACCCTCCAAACCCTAGCGACCATTCTCACTTCGTCTCTCTCACTCTCGCTCTCACAACCGCCGATGGAAATCGCCTCATGACGGCGGACCACCTCCAAACCACCCCAAATCACTACCATATTATCTCCTTCGCCTCCCAGTTCTTAATCCCTAAACCATTCCCTTCAAAAATCCCTACAACTTTACGGATTTAAGCTCTAAGAAGTTGAAAACCCTAATTCCGCCATTGTCGACTCTTGAGGTTTCAGCACGCGACTCGACTCGAAACTCATGTCAATCGATTGTTCTCAACGAGAACAATCGATTGATGTTACTTTCGGCTCGATTCGAGAGAGTGCTCGGACCCGTTGGTTGACAAATGTTACCAGAAAAGCTCACTCGATTTTCTTAGGTAATGTCCGTCCATTTTTCTTTTCTTTCTTTCTTTTTCTCCTTCTTCTCTTATTCTGTATTTTTATTATTATTATTAACATATTAGGATTTAACAAAATAACTGGTTCTATGTTTGCATGTGTGGGATTACTTAAATATTTATTAAATTAGATGCATTTAGGGGTAAAAGTCACTGTTTTCATGTTCGAAAGTTCTTAATTGCTCTACGTTTTCTGTTTTTTTTTTGGGTCAAATGTAGACCTGCCTTGGTTGATAGGCATTCCCATTAGTCTCGATTAGTAATTGCATACTTAGGCAGGTTGGGGGTTGTATTTGAAAAGATAATTAAACTTTGGGGGCCTTAGGAGTAGAAAATAAAAGAAGAGGGTTTGGAAAAGAAAAAGGGTTAACTGCCAACAGGGCAGTTGGCATGGATAGTTACGAAAATATTCCCTCCCTTCTAACCAACCCTGATTTTGTGCTGACATATTCCCCTCCCCCATTGGACCCTCTCTAATCCAGCATTCAGTATATAAGTATGCTCATAGAGCAGACACAGACACACATTGATCCTAAAAAACTATCTACGAAAATCAAACATAGCTAAAAAGGTAAAAGAAAAGAAAGTGGAAATTCTAGAGAAAAATTCTGCTTCATTTTCTGGTATTAGGAGTAGCATTCTAGTTTTGGAATTGCTTGGTTTTTAGCTGCTAAAGTCTGTTGTTATTCTTTGCTGCTGAATCTCACCTTTCAATTCTGACCTCTACTTTGTCAAATTCTTCTACTGATTTCTGCTTTTAGGTATGTAGAAACTTCATCTGTAGTTCTTCTTTGAGATATATAAATGATGAGTAAACTGTTAACTTCATGACCCTGCCTACATATATGTGTTTATAATGCCTCCTGCCAGCCCTGTTTGTATTGTTCTGTTAATAAAACTGTTTGCTTGAGTTAAAACTTAACTTGTAATTGCTTGCTTCTTCAAAGATTCTATCTGCTGATCTATTGCTTGGTTAGTTACTGTTTGGTTATGTTTAAATGTTATATTGAGTGAAGGTTGTTTATCCTTTGATCTGGAATTTAGCTTGGTAGTTGTCCAGTTAAGCAGTCATGTTTTGAGGGATATTGTTTAAGCTAAAGTCAGTCAGTCCTCGAGTTCGATCACTGGTTGATCAAATTTGAGGATTGAAAGACTTCATGCACTGCTGTAATGTGTGGTTGATAACTTCACTCTCCTACAAGTAGTGAAGAAGAATCTGGAATGTAGATATATGTGTATTCGTATAGTTGTTTTTAGTTTTGAAGCTGTATTTGATAGGAATAGCTATTGTGATGTACTAAGTCTAATTCCAGCATATTTGAACTCTTTATCAATTATTGTAGTTAAATGTACAGTATTATGAACATAGTATGTTTTGAGAGCTGTATTTGGTAGGAATAGCCACTATAATGTACTAAATTTTCATTTCAGTAGTTTTGAATTCTTTGCCTATCATTGTATTTAAGCATATAGTATCATGAATGGCATAGATTTTGCTGGAACTTGTAACGTTTACTGGTTTCTGTCTGATTTTGAGCTAGATTAGGCATAGAGCTGGCCTAGTTAATTACCACAAATTGATATGCAGAAGTGGTAGAAGATTTTGGGCTTTGATCCAGAGCCCATTAACGCCCTGCTCATACCTAGTCTACTTCACGAAGTGGGCCGGCAAAGACACTAAAGGCTTCATGTTTAGCCCAGACTTGCCCCTGCCCAGTCTGCTTCATGAAATGGGCTGGCAAAAATGCCAAGGGCTTCACGTTTAGCCTATACATACTCATACCCAACCTGTTTTCAACATAACTGAAATAATACTTGAATTTTAGAATTATAGTTCATCTAGCTTAATGAGGCAAATAAATCTGCCCCAAAGAATCTAACAATTGACCCTACAAAGAAATTATGGTCTCACAGCAAACGTCCAGATAATTTAGATAAAATAGTTCTCAAATACCATCATTCGCTTTAGGCGCGTTTAATTAAATTATCATGACTATGGGTACGGTTCCCATGGCATAGTCACGATATACATATAGAATCTCAATTCAAGTGCGTGTTTCACATAACTAGACCATAATCTCAAATACTAAACATGTTGTGAATCGCGGGTGCGTTTCACGTGACGCGATTCTCAATGTGTATAAAAGATAAGTGCACAACATCGCGACTTATTTAAATAAATTCCGTAAATCCTAAAAGGCAATTAAAAGCGGTTTAAAGAGTTTTAAAATGCACAATATGTTCTAAGTATGTAGTAAATCAGATAATCAGGCCAATTATTAATAGTTGAGCGACAGTGCTAAAACCACAAATTTCGGGAGTACCTAATACCTTCTCCCGGGTTAACAAAATTCCTTATCCGGTCTTCTGTGTGCGTAGACTATTAATAGAGTCAACTTTCCTTGATTTGGGATTTTAAAATAAATCTGTGACTTGGGATACCATAATAATTATTCTAAGTGGCGACTCTAAATAAATAAATAATCCTATTTCGAATAATGTCACTTTAATTGAAAAATTCCCTATCCCTCGGAAAAAAGGAGGTGTGACAATGTGTTCTAGCATGCCCAAGAGAAAGCTGAGCCCAAAGTGTTGAATGTTTTGGGTCCAAATGTTCATAAAACCGGCGCAGCCCACTAGATCAAAGATAAAGACCAAAAGCTTAAGTGTTCAGACAAAAATCTAAACCCTTCGATATGTCAGATATTCTGGTCTTCTTAGTATCGTCTTCCTCAATCTTTTCTCTTCTCTGTGAAACATCATAACCATCTGATAAACTTGAAGACCTAATCCTAACATCCCCCCTCATGTTGGAGGGAGGTGAAGCAACCCCAACTTGCCCAAAATCGATTGATGAATAGGGCCAAAAAGGGGTTTTGTGAAGACATCGGCGATCTGTGAAATTGAAGGCACAAATGACAGAGATATAAGCCCGGCAAGGTACTGTTGCCTAACAAAGTGACAATCAAGGTCAACGTGTTTGGTGCATTCGTGAAACATGGGGTTTTTGGAAATATGGATTGCCGCTTGACTATCGGAATGAAGAGGCACCGGAATAGAGGGGTAAATAGACAGATCGACGAGCAAATGAAGAAGCCAAGTCAGTTCTACCACAATTCTACGCATTGAACGGTATTCTTCCTCAGCAAAGACAAAGACACCAAAGACTACTTCTTTGATTTCCACGATATCGGACAAGAACCAAGAGTGATGTAATAACCACTAATGGAACAGTGTGTATCTGGGCATCTTCCCCAATCGGAGTCACAAAAAGCAAGCAAATTGAGGGAAGAGTTAGAGGATAATAGAATTCCCAAACCCGGATCCACGAGAAGATAATGCAGGCAATATAAAGCAGCATCTAAATGAGGTCGACGAGGAGATTGCATGAACCGGCTGAGGTGCTGGACAACGAAAGACAAATCTGGCCATGTGTGAGTTAGGTAATTGAGCTTACCTAAGAGCCTATGGTAACTAGTGGGATTAGGCAAAGGCTCACCTTCATTGATGCGCAGGAGAACACATAGGTCAAGAGAATAAGAGGCAGGCTTTGTATCCACACAACCAAATCAGAGAGGAGATCTAAGCTAAACTTTCGTTGAGTTAAAATTATGCCCTAGGGTTCCCTGATTATCTCTATCTCCAAAAAATAGTGAGCCTGCCCAAAGTCCAGTATCAAGAAAATCTTTAATTGAACTAATTTCTTCAGGATCATCACCCGTTAATAAAATGTCATCCATATACACGGCTATAACTGTAATTTTGCCTGCCAATTTCTTAAAGAAGAGTGAGTAGTCGTTAAGAGAGTGTGAATAGCATTTAAAATTGAGGCTTCCAGTGAGCCTGGCATACCGCTGCCTGGAGTCTTGTCATATTCCATATAGGAATTTGTTGAGTTTGCAAACATGAGTTGGGGTGGGAGGAGTAAGGCCAGCAGGAAACCTCATGTAAACTTTCTCCTGTAAAATCACCATGTAGGAAGACATTCTTTACATCCAGTTGTGAAACAACCCATTGTTTCTTAGTGCCTACAGCTAGCAAACATCTGATGGTTGTCATTTTAACAACTGAAGGATAGGTCTCAGTGAAATCAATTTCTTCCTACTGTATGTCACCCCTAATAACCAATCGAGCCTTGAACCTTTCAACTATTCTGTCTTGTTTGTATTTGACCTTATAAACCCATTTTCAAGGAAGAGCCCTCCTACCCTTAGGTAGTTCTACAACTTCCCAAGTTTTGCTGGCTTCCAAAGCTGCAAACTCTTTGTTCATAAATTCCAGCCATGCTGGATGAAGGGAAACTTGGGAATATGTAGTAGGTTCAGAAATATAGGAGATGGAACTTAAAAGGGACTGATTATTAGGAGAGAGAGAGAGAGTAGAAAAAGATAGAAAATAGGAGAAATAGTGGGAGCAAAACAACTAGGTGTGAGTTCGGTCAAGACTACAGAGTTCCAAATGTAATCACTGAGATAGAAAGGAAAGTGATGGTCCGTAGTGGACCTTCTAAGTGCATGTTGAGGAGTTAGAGGTGTTGGAGTGGAAAACGTAGGAGAATTGACCTGAGTAGGAAGAGGTGAAATTGTCGCGACCCAACCTCGGGGGCCCGCGACCGGGCACCGAACCCTGCTTGCAGAGTACCGGCGAACCCTGTACATGACTACCCTTATTATTCGTAAGGTGCACATACTTGCCAACACGGCAATAACAACATTATTCCTGTTAACTGTAATAACATAAACCTTTCATACTAACATGTCATACCATAATATACGTACACCCACAACAACATCAGCTGGGCTATATATATATACATACAAAACCATACGACAAAATATATACGATGCCAACTAGGCGACGTAATTACACATAGCCCAAATCCTGTTTATACATACTGACAACTTGTCTAATGAGCCTTTATGGAATGTATACAAAAATACTTAGTCGGAACAGGACCCCGACATGCCCAAAAACATCTATACA
>MCJB01013160.1:1826-39397 GCA_002018475.1 Nicotiana obtusifolia | reverse complement strand
CCCCCCCCCCCCTCTCTCTCCCATCTCTCTTGTTCTGTCTTTTTCAGTAGCAGCGATCTGTTTCAGAAATGGCGGATGATGAATATCGTTGTTTTATTGGTAACTTGTCATGGTCGACTTCTGATCGAGGATTAAAAGATGCATTTGAGAAATTTGGAACTCTTGTTGATGCAAAGGTAAGGATGGTTTATTTTTTAGGTTTTCGAATTGGTTAATTTGTCAATGATCGTTTTTTTTTGGTGCTTCGCTTTTTTCTTCTTTGCTGTTTTTCGTGTATTTTTGCTGGGTGGATCATTTATGTGAAGGAGTTTGCCCCATCCTTTAGACTAGGATTAGACCATTCTTACCTGCAAACCTTCCTCCCTTTCAAGTGACAGTGAGGGTTTTGACCACTTTAGTGCAATCTCCCTTCTACTTGCCTCTCAATGCACCTATTTTTAACCTCTTTACGTGAACAATTCAAACCTTTTGAGTAATTTTTCTTACTCTTGCTCTTTGAATGCTACAACATCTGCACTTCCATTGATATCATTGTAATCCTCAGTCCTGACCTCACTCCCAGCTTCTAATGAGGAATATGAAGGTAAATCAGTATCTTTTTTCCCTGGATGCACACATACGTCGTCAGGGGATTCTGGAAAAGGTTTAATCCGCTTGCTAGCGCACCAAAAGTTCTGTAAACCTGGAACTTCCATTGAGCTTTCTTCAAGCCATAAAGAAAACTCTAAACCTCTTAAGGAAGATTAGTCCATTAATTCGTGAAAATGTAGCTTAAGGTACTACATCAGACAAGTATTACCACCAAACTTTATCAAGGTGTAGATTCGAGAATAGACAAGATTGTGAATTCTTCTTGTCAAACTTCACTACAGAACCTCATTAGAAGGTTTCTTTGTGTTGTGAAGTCTATGACAAGAGTTAGAATTGCAACTATCTACCTCCGTCTCCTCTTTTTGTTATGTCATTTCCCACTCTATCTTTTCTTTTTGTGGATGTTAAATTTCAATATTCCAATGCCTCTATCCTTTTTGGCTCAGGTTGTACTTGACAAGTTCTCTGGCCGATCTCGTGGATTTGGTTTTGTTACATTTGATGAAAAGAGAGCAATGGAAGATGCCATTGAAGCAATGAATGGAGTGGACTTAGATGGTCGTGATATTACTGTAGACAAAGCCCAGCCTGACAAAGGTTCAGGTAGAGATTTTGATAGTGATCGACCTCGTGACCGTGACCGAGATCGGGGTCGCGATCGTGGTAGCCGTGATTATGGAGGTGGGCGGGGATCTGGTGGTGGTGGAGACTGCTTTAACTGTGGTAAGCCAGGACACTTTGCCAGAGAATGCCCTAGTGAAGGGGGTAGAGGTGGTCGGTATGGTGGCGGCGGAGGAGGTGGTGGTAGTAGAAGCAGTGGCTATGGACCCGATAGGAACGGAGATCGATATGGAAGCCGCAGCAGCAGAGATGGTGGTGGTCGTGGAGGAGGTGAACGGTTTAGCCGTGATCGCTCTGGGCCATACGAACGTCGCAGTTCTGGAGGCTCTCGAGCTGGCTGATGCTTTAAGTTGTGGTAGGTTTTAGGCTATTTGATTTTCAGTTATCCAATATTCAGGGTACCATTTACTTATGAGCTGATTAAATTTTGATTCTTTCTGATGCAGCTGAAGAGTTAGAAGTCCTACCTGCTGGATGCAAGTGATTTGATGTATGTCTACTTGGTGCTGTTCCCCTTGCCTGAGCCAACAAAATGGATGAATCGTTTGAGCTCATGAAACCTGGCTCTTATAAACTACTGTTCTCTGTCCGTAAATGTTTGATATTACAGTTTGATCGGGATCTTTATGCTTGCTTAATTTGCAAATTTGACTATGGCCTGACACTTTCGAATGCCACTATGGTTGCTGGTTATTTGCTCACTTGGTTTGGAAATTTGAAAACCATTGTTTTTGGTGCTGGATTTGTTATGATTTCTTGCATGGCAATCGCACCTCTGAAACTTTGCCTTGTGATTGATGGGTCTGATGAATTGTCTGAATTTAGTACTGGTGATCAAAAATCTGGGCCAGCAGGTGTTCATATCTAATTGAATTTTAGAGCTGGATTAGGAGTGGCCCTTGATGTGTTCTTATAAAATCTCTTTAACAGTTAATGGGAGTTAACCGGGTAATTTATTCCATTTTACCCTCTATTAGTCCGTTCTAAGTTCCCAACTTTTGTGATATTAATGCTGTTAACCTTTTGGCAGGCTATTTTGTCCCTTTGTCCTTCTTTGGGTACATGATTGGTTCTCTTGCTAGTTTTGGTGCACATTTAAATTTGTAATTGAGAAAGCATTCTGAAGAGAGAGAATGCTTCTACATGGAAAGATCGTTGGTGGAAGAGTTAGTTTTCCTGTTAGATGGTGAGATGTTTAGATACTCCTGGAGGGTTCAGCAATATGGGTCCACTAATTTGTTCTGCTTTGGTGTTTCTCTTTCAAGGGGATGGTTCTTGTTCTTTTCTTGTAGTCCTGGTTTCTGTTTTCAAGATCCAAATGAGTGCAAAACCAATACACAGCAAGACTTCATTTGCCAATGAGTTCCTGGTTCTTAGTATCTTTTCTTTCTACTTGGCAGATAGTTCTGCTTTTGAACTCCAGTTGGAGACTTCGGCCTATTTTGAGTCATCAGTGCATTGAAGAGTGATGATATGTGTCTTGAGTCTTAATATTTCTTTTTCTTTCTAGTTGTGCACGTTCTTGGCTGCTTTACATTCAAGAGATTGTTTTGGAGCTGGGAATATTTTTTTCCCCTTGATTTGCGTTCTCTATATTGTGCTAGGAACTTCTTCATCTGACTATAGCTTCTGATCCATTTCCCTTATGCATGCAGTCTAATAGTCTATAGTTCATAAATCAGCCATATGTAATATTAGTTCTTGTCTGTGCCATTGCTTATACACACATTTTTGTTCTTTTTTCTGCAAAAAAAAGAAAAGAAATGGGCTGGATAAGGTATTGCTCTCTTCTATGAAGGAGATGAAGCATGAAAGAGAAAGATAGAGGGTTATAACTTTAGTCATGTATGTAAAACTTGTCATTTTTTCTCCAGGATTTAGTTTCCCCTTTTTTATTGGCTGCCAATTTTTACTTGGTCCTTTTAAAGTGCCTTGTTTCATCTTCATATCTGCCCTCTCTGCTCTAGTTTTAAGTACTGCAATTTACTACTGCTGGCAATTTGCCTTTAATCATAATACTCTTGGAGGTTTTGAGTAATTGAGTGTTCTAGTAGGAGATTGTTGTTTCTTCACGGGAACTCTTTGGCAAAGCATATTGGTTCAGTTTTCTCCCTTTTCTACTATTTTATAGGTTTATAGTTAACATAGAAAGTTCCAGGGTTCTCCAACTGTGACATTTTTGGATGTAGAAACTAGCCTAGTGAAATCCAAACTTAATCCCAAATTTTAACTCACTATCTAACATTAAATGGGAAATCCATCGGAAGGAAACTGAAGGTCGGAAATTTAATGATATGTACCACAGAATTTGGATGAGACGAATAAAACTAGAAATCGAGACCTAGGAAGAAGATAAAAGCGATTTGTCCAAGAAGGGTACAAACATAATTTTTTCTATTTTGTGCTCATACAATTGACGCTAATTGCGTAAGCCTTCTCTTTTGTCTCATAATTTATGGACCCAAAGAGGCTTTCTGTCGTGTGAGGCATATAATAAAAATTTTCGTTACCTATCGTCCTATAATGTACGTTGTACTTGTATCTTTTTATTGATACAATGTTTGGATAAATTGTATTGTTTGCTGTTGTTAAATACTAATATTTTTATTGTTTGGTTTCACTATATTGTATTGTACAGTAACTAATAAGTTTACTAGAATATTATCAATTGTTTTAAATATTAAATTTATCAAGAATTACATTTAAGAATGATTTAAAATCATGATTTAAGATAAGAATCACATTTAAGAATTTATGAGTCAAGCATGACTTTCATACGTAGATACCATTTCTCATAATTATCTTTTGTGAGACGAGGGTGCTGAAAAGACAACGGGCCGTTATTCGTCATGGCTGTGATACTACGTTATTGTGAAAGGCTCTGATACCACGTTGTTGGGGAAAAATAATAATCCCGCACAGAAATAATATCCACGACAAATAATAATAACATAAGAGAGTAGCAACGACACTAACTCTTTTAACGAGGTAAAATACAATACCCGAGCGGAGCAATATTACCACTATAATATTACAATTTAGTAGTGTCAAGAGACCACTATAATTTTGAAAGAAATAATATTCTTTATTTAATATCCCACTACAATATTACTCACACTCACTATTTATGTCACAGATTGTAATTACAATATATGGATTACTCCCTCTAACTTCTATTGCTTTTCTCGATTTTTGATGTGTTTGAAAAGAAACAATTCCTTTTATAGGCAAAGTTGCCACCAAACCGACCAATCAGATTGGCTCATTCAACAATTTGCAAACAACCGTCCAACTTGGCACATTGTTCAACCGTCTAGCTTGCTTTCTACAACTTTTTTCCATCTTTTTCTTTATTTTCTTTTTTATTTATTTAGACGGGTCCCACAGTAGAAACTAACATAGTGAAATCCATACTTAATCCCAAACTTTAACTCACTATCTAGCATTAAATAGGAAATTCATTGGAAAGGAGACTGAATCTCAGAAATTTAATGACATGCACCATCGAATTTGGATGAGCTGAATGCAAAGAGAAATTGGCAACATACGAAGAAGATAAAAGCGATTTGTAGAAGAAGATAAAATTGATACTAGTTGTATTTTTTGTCTTTATAATTTTGTGGACCCAAAAGTGTAAGATTTGAGTCCACAAATTTGTGAGACAAAAAGTGACCTCACACAATTAATGTCAGTTGTGTGAGACACAAAATAAAACTTTTCGTTACTCGTCATCTTATAATGTATTGTATTGTATCGTTTTATGGATATGACGTTTGGACAGATTGTATTGTTTGCTGTTGTTACGTACTAACATTTTTATTGTTTGGTTTGACTATAAATCGTGCAGTAGCTAATAAGTTTACTAGAATATTATTAATTGTTTTAGATGTTAATTTTATCAAGAATTACATTTAAGAATGATTTAAGACCATGATTTAAGAATCTATGATCAATTATGTCTTGTAAATATATTAAGCAATTAAATTAGAAAGTAAAATGCATAATTGAAGAGAAAAATATGAAACAATTCATTGCACCAAATTGATTGTTTCGCAAAGTAGGGCTTTTTGAGGTATAGAAGCTACTAGTACATAATAACCATCCAAATAAGTAGTTACTATGGGAGTAGTAGAAGTATAGAAGGAGAAAGAGAAAAGTTTAGAGAAATGAGGCGTAATAAGGAAGTGGGCTAGGAAGAAATTGTTGTCCCTAGGGTACGGATTTGCGGATGTTCCTCGTCTGATTAGTCTGTGTAAGAGCGCTGCATCACGTGTTGATCTTACAGCTGAGTTTGGGAATCTGGGACTGTCGTCCCTATTCACTTGTTACTGTTGCTGTGATGAATCCACCCTAAGGCTGTTGGCTGAAGAAATGTTTGCTAGGGTTAGAGTTGAGTGCCGCTGCGGCTGCCACGAAGAAGCTCTGGATTTTGAGCGAAAAGTGGCGGCCGCGAAGTTAAAGGAACGTCATTATGATGACATCGAAGATGAAGAGGAAAGGCTGCATAAGAGACTAGAAGATTTCTTCAGAGATGATGATATAGAAGAGGTCGACCCTGATTTCCTTGAAGCACTCAAAGTCTCTGGTTAATTAAGGGAATCTCTATGTTTGCGTATAGCTACTTGTTTCATGTTTAGAAAGTATCTCTGTCTGTTGCTTTTCTTTTAACTTGTTCTTTAGTTGTTATCTTCTCTCTGTACTTTTTCTTAATCTCTAGATAGTTCTTTATTGCTATATCATCTTCTTTTATATTTCACGATATAAAAACACATAATATTGAGAGCAAGATGGAATGGAAATTGAAGGAACCTCAGGCAATATTTTCTATTCCGATAATGAAGTGCAGTCGAGAGTGTTCTCTTTCATTTCAGTAAAAAGAGTAGCTACTTGCCATTATTGCATAACTTGAGAGGTTAGCAGGCCTAGGAATTCTTGGTTGGGGTACTACCTTGTTTGCCTAGATTGCACCATATACATAGAAGTAAATGTTAATATCCAGTCCAAAAACTGTTTTTGGAATTGTCACCTGAATGCATTCCTCATCAAGTAGCTAAGAAATGTTTGGGATCGTGGTGCTTATGGAATAGAGTACTTCAAATTTTATAAAATACTACCTCCAAGTGTTTTCGAAGTGCTTAAGCAATTGAATTCTAGATTGTGACAGGTGATAATGATTTCTCATCTAGCATATAGCAATATGGTTCAACACCACCACCAACAAACCCCTTTATATTCCCACAAGTGGGGTCTGGTGAGGACAGTGTGTACGCATACCTTACCCCTACCTAGTGATGGTAGAGAGTGTGTTNAATTTTAACTCACTGTCTAACATTAAATGGGAAATCCATCGGAAGGAAACTGAATGTCGGAAATTTAATGATATGTACCACAGAATTTGGATGAGACGAATGCAAAGAGAAACCGAGACCTAGGAAGAAGATAAAAGCGATTTGTACAAGAAGGATACAAAATAAAAGTTTTTTATTTTGTGCTCATACAATTGACACTAATTGCGTAAGCCTTCTTTTTTGTCTCATAATTTATGGACCCAAAGAGGCTTCGTACAACTATTGTATGTTGCGTGAGGCATATAATAAAACTTTTCGTTACCCATCATCCTATAATGTATGTTCTACTAGTATCGTTTTATGAATATAACGTTTGGATAGATTGTATTGTTTGCTGTTGTTACGTACTAATATTTTTATTGTTTAGTTTGACTATATTGTATCGTGCAGTAACTAATAAGTTTACTAGAATATTATTAATTATTTTAAATGTTAAGTATATCAAGAATTACATTCAAGAATGATTTAAGACCATGATTTTAGAATTTATGACCATGAGTCTGTGTAAGAGCGCTGCATCACTTGCTGATCTTACAGCTGAGTTTGGGAATCTGGGACTGTCGTCCCTATTCACTTGTTAATGAATCCACCCTAAGGCTGTTGGCTGAAGAAATATTTGCTAGGGTTAGAGTTGAGTGCCGCTGCGGCTGCCGCGAAGAAGCTCTGGATTTTGAGCGAAAAGTGGCGGTCGCGAAGTTAAAGGAACATCATTATGATGACATCGAAGATGAAGAGGAGAGGTTGCATAAGAGACTAGAAGATTTCTTCAGAGATGATGATATAGAAGAGGTCGACCCTGATTTCCTTAAAGCACTCAAAATCTCTGGTTAATTAAGGGAGTCTCTATATTTGCTTATAGCTACTTGTTTTCATGTTTAGAAAGTATCTCTGTCTGTTGCTTTTCTTTTAACTTGTTCTTAAGTTGTTATCTTCTCTCTGTCCTTTTTCTTAATCTCTAGATAGTTCTTTATTGCATAATATGTCGTCTTCTTTTATATTTCACGATATATAAAGACATAATATTGAGAGCAAGATGGAATGGAAGTTGAAGGAACCTCAGGTAATATTTGAATGGAATTTGAAGGAACCTCAGGCAATATTTGAATGGAATTTAAAGGAACCTCAGGTAATATTTTTCTACTCCGATAACGAAGTGTAGTCGAGAGTGTTCTCTTTCATTTCAGTAAAAAGAGTAGCTACTTGCCATTATTGCATAACTTGAGAGGTTAGCAGGCCTAGGAATTCTTGGTTGGGGTACTACCTTGTTTGCCTAGATTGCACCATATACATAGAAGTAAATGTTAATATCCAGTCCAAAAACTGTTTTTGGAATTGTCACCTGAATGCATTCCTCATCAAGTAGCTAAGAAATGTTTGGGATCGTGGTGCTTATGGAATAGAGTACTTCAAATTTTATAAAATACTACCTCCAAGTGTTTTCGAAGTGCTTAAGCAATTGAATTCTAGATTGTGACAGGTGATAATGATTTCTCATCTAGCATATAGCAATATGGTTCAACACCACCACCAACAAACCCCTTTATATTCCCACAAGTGGGGTCTGGTGAGGACAGTGTGTACGCATACCTTACCCCTACCTAGTGATGGTAGAGAGTGTGTTTCCAAAGTTCAAAAGTTTTATAACATGTTACTTCACCTTAACTGCAAGCCGCTACCAAAAACTTCAACCAAGCATACAGAAGCAAGATTTTGTGTTATAGTTGGTCTTTCCGTTCCGACAGATATAAAATTCGGAAAACGTGGCAATACCATTCTTACTCATTCGCAGCAGAACTATAACACAGATATCTCTTGCATTTATTCTAGTCTTAGTCAGGAAATTTAGTCAACAGTGCAGCAGAAATTTTTTAAACAGATAATTTGAAACTAGGACAAGGAACAGGAACCATAAAGTTCGAATCACATCTCCATGCCAGTAGAACCAATCAGTTTGGTAAGACCAAAGGTAATAGCCATAGCCATCCAGCCACCAATTAAAACTCTGGCACATGATTTCAGCATTGGACTTCTGCCCAAAAAAGCACCAATCCCTCCAAATGCTAACAATGCCAAACTCACTGCAGCCGCAATCACAGCTAGCCTCACCTTATGATCTGCTATAAATGCAGCAGCAAGAATTGGAACAATGGCACCCAGTGAAAATGCAATAGCTGAGGCTACGGCTGCCTGAAATGGATTTGGCAGCTTCTCCTTGTTGTCTTCTTGTTGTTGTTGTTGATGTTCTTGGTTCTGTCCTCCTGTTGTTTTGTCCCTCTTCATTTGAGCTAGCTCTATGTCTAGTTGGGAGTACACAGAAACAAACTCCCCTATGGCCATGCTACAAGCACCAGCAAACAGCCCAGCAAAGCCGGTTAGGATCATGGCGTTGACATTCTTTTGAACAGCTCCAACACCCATCATCAAAGATGCAGTTGAAACCAATCCGTCATTGGCTCCTAACACAGCTGCTCGAAGCCACTGAGCCCTTTGGGAGTAGTCAAAGTCCTCTTCAGGGACTTGGTTTTGGTTTTGGTTGTCATGTTCTTTAGGGATGGCAATTTGCACATGGTTTTGAGCAGCCATGAAGAAATTTTCTAAAGAAGTGTTTTGAGAAGTTGGAGGACTTCTTGTTTTTGAAGACTCAGTCTTCCCTCTGATGGTTATATATAGGAGAGGATGACTAAATATTAATCAGTCTAAGCAGAAAGTGGTGCCATAAAAAAGTAGTAGTGTGGTGAGCACTGAGCACAAGGCTAGGTGGCAGTTTTGGTTGTTATTTTTGTTTGTTGATTGCATGCTTGGGAAAACCTTTCATTTATTTATTCACACATCTCCAACTTTGCAAAATAAATACGCAGTTTCATACTGGTTCCGCATTTTCCAGTTAAAACCTTATTTCTAGTGACAATTCCCAGTATAATTGGTAATAAATACTTTTTATCTTGTAGTATTTTAACATGATGGTTCTCTTTTAAGAGTAAAAACCTGAGATTGAGAACTAGACGCCATCGAAGTACTGTATTTTAATTTCCATTGCTGATTATGAAATGGCTTCAAGATTTCTGGAAAGAGGAACTTGTGAACATGCAATGCCGTATAGGAAAGCACTTTCCGTGAATAGAGACACAATTTCTTAATTTGGTGGAGTATATAAAATAGAGTGGAGTGTGCTCTCCACTCTAAGGCTGAGAAGGCAAAGATTATAATATTCCAGGGAGTGTGCCATTCACATAAAGCCCACAAGCTCTGGATTTTTTAAATCCAGAATTCTATTAAAGTTACCTCCTTTAGACCAAATATATCCACTATAAGATAAGACCTACCTCAACTAAGAGATACCCCCAAAAAAAAAAAAAACTAAGAGATACCCTGCATTCAGTCTATCAGTTTTCTTTTTTCTTTTTTTTTTAAGTTTTATCCTTCCTTTTCTTTTTTCTTGGTGTATTGGTTACACAATTTACATGTCGTTGTAACTTGTAAGACCCTCATATGCCATCTTTCTTTTATATGACGGAGCATAATACAGATAGCTTTGGTTGCTTTCTAAATTCTTGCATTTGTATAGTCAAAAATCAGTAAAATTTTCCGAATGAATGCAAAGTTAATATTTACTTCTAAGCAAGCTGGAGTTGAAAGAAAGTTGAAAATGCCAGTAAAAACTTTGAATAAGTTCATGAGTCTAATCCCCAAAACCAATAAGCATGATAATACAACAGCTCAAAGGTAATACTCCTGTCTGCAGCCCTGCAGAAGACTTCACTGTAACTGCAGAGAACCATGCTCACCGCAGCAAATACTATGTCTGCAATACTCGAACCATATTTTAATTTCTTCATGAAAGATGCATTATCAATCCCTTAATCGTAAAAAGTTTTTTCTTCTGACAATACGTTAAAATGAGTGCAGTCTTGCAAAATGGGAGGAAAAGAGAAATATATAAAGGAAATGTACATTCTAGCTCGCTCCCAATTTCACAAATCTTGCTTGAAAGAAAACAATTGTGTCATGCAAAATCCTTCAGATGCCTAGGCATATGTTGCATGCTAATTTTGTATCACTGGCGGTTAAACCAGTTTATTTCCTTGTACTCTCACGGTCATATATTAACGTTATGTTCTGAACTAAGAATTAGAAACTTCTTGCAAATGTCTTATATAATTTTCGCAATGCTTTCAAAACTGATAGATGTCGTATGGATTACTGGTACCGCTCTTTTTTCTTCATCTCCTTTTATAAGTGGACAAAATGACATAGGTTTTAAAGCTTAAAGCATTCATATGGCTATTTGATCTTTGGAGAAAGGGGCTTGTGAGGATGCGACAGTATAGGGAAGCCCTCTTGAACAGATATACAGGAAATATACTTAGTAGTAGATAAAATTGGGGTGCAGTTTGCTTGAATAGAGATATGGGAAATATCAATGAAAGTAAGTGCTTCTTCAAAATGTCGTCTTTGAACTTATACCTTTTCAGGCGCATTTGCTTGGCTCCATCTCTCTCCTTCCTTGAAAGCACCTTGGAGATCAGTTGGTCAGTGACAATTCATATAGCCGACCCCAGATTGCTTGAGATTGAGGCGTAGTTGTTGTATTGCATCTCCTTTTGTACAGGAAGCTCCATTATCTCACCGTAGTTTCAGATCCATTTCCCTGACAGTCGTGAGTCCGGTGATCATCCATATGCTTTATTAGATGTTATGTTTGCCAGTTTTACTTTCTTTTTTTTTTCACTTTAATTTGTTCTGTGTCATTGCTTAGTAACAGATGGTTGTGGTTCCATTGAGAAATTAGTTTGTGTTCTTTAGATAAAATTCTTCTTTAGTTTGCCACTTAAACCTTGAACTGCAACTCCTCTACAAAAAAAATAAATTCAACAAGATTTAATGATGCCAAGCATATTAAAGGAGTGAGGTTTTCTGTTATGGCTAGTCTTTCAGGTCCTACATATGACTTGAGTATACATAATTCAGAAAACGCGTCAATTTCATTCTTCAGCATTCATACCAGAACCATAAGGCAAAGATTTCTTACATTTATTCAAGTCTTATCCAGGAGATTTAGTCTAACAGTACAGAAATTTCTTAAACAGATGACTCTAAATAGGTAAAGAGACAGGAACATAAAGTTTCAATCACATCTCCATGCCAGCAGAGCCGATCAGTTTGGTAAGCCCGAAGGTAATTCCCATAGCCATCCAACCACCAATTAAAACTCTGGCACAAGACCTCACTGCAGGAGTTCTGCCAAGAACAGCACCAACCCCTCCAAATACAAACAATGCCATGCTCACTGCAGCCACCACCACAGCCATTCTGACCTTATGGTTAGATATAAATCCAGCAGCAAGAATTGGTATTATGCCACCCAATGAAAATGCAACAGCTGAAGCTATGGCTGCCAGAAATGGATTTGGGAGTCCTTCCTTCTTGTCTTCTTCTCCTTGCTCTTCATGATTCTGTCCTCTTATTGTGTTCTCTCTCTTAATTTGAGCTAGCTCTATGTCCAGTTGAGAGTACACAGAAACAAACTCTCCTATAGCCATGCTACAAGCACCTGCAAACAGTGCTGCAAAGCCGACTAGGATCATGGCGTTAACGTCTTTTTGGACAGCTCCAACTCCCATCATCAAAGATGCCGTTGTAACCAATCCATCATTTGCTCCTAATATACCAGCTCTAAGCCATTGTGCCCTTTGGGAGTAGTCAAAATCTTCTTCAGGTACTTCGTTTTGGTTCTGGTTATCATGTTCTTTAAGGACGGTAAGTTGGACATCGTTTTGAGCAGCCATTAAGAAATTTTTTAAGGAATTGTTTGAGAAAGGATGACTTCTTGTTTAGGATTTCTTGTTTATGAAGATTCAATATTCTCTCTGATGGTTATATATAGAGCAGGATGTCTAATAAATAATCACCCTGAGCAGAAAGTGGTGCCATAAAATAATAATAGTGTGGTGAGCACAAGGCCTGGTGGCATGCAGTTACGGATTTTATCTCTTTTTGCTGTTTGCATGTTTGCTAAAATCTTGAATTTGTTTATTAACAGATTTTAACTTTGAGAAATGAATTTGCAGTTTCATATTTGCCATTGATTCACCATCTTTTCGGTCAAACCTCATTTCCAGTGACAATTCCTAGATTGTGGACTGTGAACATGGACTGCTGTATAGGAAAGCACTTGCATGCATGAATAGAGACACAGGACATACTTTCTTTGGTATATTAAAATTGGGCAGAGAGTGCTCTCCACACTAAGGCTGAGAAGGCAAAGATTATAGTATTCCAGAGAGTGTGCCATTCACATAAAGGCCACAAGCTCTTCATTTTTTAAATCCATAGTTTTAATAAAGTTACTTCCTTTAGACCAAATATATCCACTATAAGATAACACTTACTCATATAACAGATTGAAAGATGTCACAAGGATTAATCAAGTACTGTTTTTTCTTTGTGAGTGTGTGTGTGTTTACTTGAGGTGACCTAATTTTTAGGAGCTAGAAGACTTAAGATAGATTTTTGACCTTTGCAAAATAAAGGGAGCAAATGAGGATGCATTGCTGTATAGGAAAGCACTTGCTTGAACATAGATATGGAAATATTTGTTTGCATTATATAATTTTGGGTGCAGTGTGCTTTCTGCACTAGAGGTTAAAGCAAAATATTAGAGTATACCAAGAAGTGTGCCATTCCTACGAAGGCCACAAGCTCTTCAATATTTTCTTGTCTTTTCTGATCCAGAATGAAGTGGAAGTTACCGTCTTTAGATATATATAAAATTTAAATCCACTAACGAATCCCATCTTCATAATGTGTCAGTACTAATTCTTTGACAATCAAACAGATATTTGTCCTAAAAGGGGGTAAAAATAGACTTTGAACGCCCTTGCATAGACCACTAGCAAAGAGTGTTGAAATTTTGAACACCCTTATTAAATTTTTTGGCTTCGCCACTGTGTCCTAGGTCTCATGGATTGTTAGACTATATCTCAAGATTGAGATCTGTGGAGGTCCTTCTGAAATGTAAAAATAGAGGAGTTTGAAATTTTATACGCTTGAAGGTCGTGTAGAACTCGTTGCATACAAGAGTAGTCTTTAGCATTGTGCTTTAAGCCCTTAAATAACCATAATATGATTTTTCATCACAGGTGCAAACAACAATTAGTATTTATAGTCTACTTTGGATTATGGGCCATAAGAAGGCTGCAGACTTCAAGCCATTGCAATATTAGGAATTAGGACTGTAGTGCTTTTGAACAAATGTACTTATGATTGAGCTCTATGCATAGACAACATAAAAATATGTATACAATCGGGTACTTATAAGGTAACTACAAGTAAATATAAGATATTAATTGGTAATCTGTTAAAAATGATAATTGATCTGCTATTACTGGTTATGTTGCACTGATATTATACAAAATCTTTACAGTCGGTGCATATAACTAAATCCATACTTAATAGATTTGAAGTGCTTGAATAATATAGGAGTATTGGTCTTGGCTCAAAGTTGATTTATGTGGATAGCTGAAATATCGAGGTTTTAGCTTTAATGCGATGTTATTATTTTTTGCTCAGAGGTAGGTGGATAGCTAGCGTAAGCATTATCAGGTCAAGATGAATCTTCTTATTAACGAATTTGTTGGAACTTTGGGTACTAGTAGAAGTAGTTACAGAACATCAGTTGCAGAAGGTTGATTGCTAAAGTAAACATAGACAAGTTAAGCAGTTACAGAAGATTCATATAATTTATTTAGTTCATTGAAAATTAGATTATGACAGTTGATGCCTAGTTTATCATGAAAGCTGAAGGTTGTGTGGAGTAGCTAATGCTTTAATTTCAGTAATAAAATCATAAATTGCCCTTCAATACATTCTTAAGATTTCACTGCGGAGTCATTACACAAAAGGAAATTTATTTGACGTGCAACATCGATTTCTTGAGCAGATAAAACTAAATTAGCTAGGACAGGGAACAGAACATAGAGTCCCCATCACATTTCCAAGCCCATAGAGCCAATCAATCTAGTGAGGCCAAACGTAATGGCCATAGCCATCCAGCCACCAATTAAAACTCTCGCGCAAGATTTGACCATAGGACTTCTGCCCAAAAAAGCACCAACCCCTCCAAATGCTAACAATGCTAAGCTCACTGCAGCCACAATCACAGCTAGCCTCACCTTATGATCTGCTATAAATGCAGCAGCAAGAATTGGCACAATAGCACCCAATGAAAATGCAATACTCGAGGCTCCGGCTGCCTGAAATGGATTTGGCAGCTGTTCCTTGTTACCTTCTTCTTCTTGATGTTGATATTCTTGGTTCTGTCCTCCTGTTGTTTTCTCTCTCTTCATTTGGGCTAACTCTATGTCTAGTTGAGAGTACACAGAAACAAACTCTCCTATAGCCATGCTACAAGCACCGGCAAACAATCCTGCAAAGCCTGTAAGGATCATGGTCTTAACATTTTCTTGGACAGCTCCAACACCCATCATCAAAGATGCAACTGATACTAATCCATCATTGGCTCCTAATATAGCTGCTCGAAGCCATTGTGCTCTTTGAGAGTAGTCAAAATCCTCTTCAGGGGCTTGGTTTTGGTCATCATGTTGTTTAGGGATGGTAATTTGTACTTGGTTTTGAGCAGCCATTAAGAAAGTTATATAATTTGTGAGGAACTGTCAGCTAAAGAAGGAGGATTGTTTTCTTTCAAGATGAGTGTTTAATGAAGACTCGATCTTTGTTATTTATAGGGTAGGATGACCACAAAGCTCTTCATTTTTTAAATCCAGAGTTTTAAGATAGTTACTTTCTCTAGGCCAAAATCTTTATAGAATCCACTAAAAGAACACCTACCCATATAACAGAATATCCTGTAGTCACTCTATCAAATTTTATTTTATATTTTACCCTTTTCTTGTGGGTGGTATTGGTTACATTTTAGATGTTCTTGAAACAGCCTATATAGCAACATGTTACTTATATTTTATACGGAACTATACACTTCATTTCTATATAGTGGTTTCTAATTGCCAGCTTTATGAAGTCTTGCATTTATATATTCAGAAATCAGTACAATCTTTTAGAATGAATGCATCTCACCATAATTTAATTCGTTAGTTTTACTATTTCTGAAAAATGCATCATTCATTCTTTCTTTTTCTGGATTATCAATATTAAATGGTAAAGCTGCTACTCTGGACAATACCCTGAAAATGAGAGGACTCCAGAAAAATGAAAGGAAAAGATCAAAGAGAGCAAAAACAAAAAATGGAAAGGTTCATTCTCCCAAGTCTTCTTGAGAAAATACATTATTGTCATGCAGTATCCTACAGAGCCTAGGCATATATTGCATGCTAATTTGTACCGCTGGGATTTAAACCAGTTTGCTTATATTCTCACATGGTCACATACTTGCACTAAAACTTCTAGCAAATGTCTCATATATGCAGAATGCCTTTAAAATTGAAAGTCATAAGGGTCACTGGATTATTGCTTTTCTCTTTTCTTCTTTTATATTTTGTGTATTGTGTGTGCGTGGTTTACTTCTAAATGGCCTAATTTTGAAATCTAAAGAATTCAGATGGCTTTTTGACCTTTGGAAAATGATCTTGTGAGGATGGATTGCGGTATAGGAAAGCACTAATTGCTAGAATAGATATATTGGAGATATTTCTTATTAGTATTCTTTCAACACTAAGGTTAAGCATGCATATATATATATACACGCACAAAGAAGTGTGCCACTCACAGAAAGGCCACAAGCCCTTCATTTATTTATTTTTTTAATTTTTTTAATCTAAAGTTAGTTTCTTTAGGCCATAATGACTTTGAAATCCACCAGGAACCAGCTGCTTCATAATGTGTCTGCACTCTTCCTTCTATCTGGAGGCGGATCCAGAATTTTAAGGTAGTGGGTGTTCACTTCCTTTTACATAAAGTTGCTATCAACTACATAGTATAAGTGTACAATTATTCGGAGAAAAAATCAAAAAAGATTTCTAGTCACAAGTCAAGTAGGAATCAAACCTTCGCCTCTAACTTCAGACACGCCTTTAATTCAACCTCAACACCACATCACGCATTAGTCTTTCTTCTTCGTGGGTGCTTGGCGGGATCTTTCTATCAGGTTTCTTATATTTTTTTATGTAACTAGTCACAGGGGTACGTGCGATGCGCATGTATCTCGTGTAATGAATAATATTTGTTTTAAAAATGATATAAATGATATTACAAATGTATCGCGAGTTAAAATAAAAATTAAAAAGGAAAAGTGTAAATTCTTAAACAATGATGAACGTTGATTATGTTTAGCTAATTCTATAACCAAAAAAAATATTGTCCCACGTAAGTTTTCATATGCGTTACTGAAATACTGACACATAGGTTTTGGTACATGATTTCGAAGTTCAAACAGAGTAAGCACAACGTGTTAAATTATATTAATGCTGTTAAGCTTTTGGCAGGCTATTTTGTTTTGTCCTTTTTTGGATACATGATTGGCTCTCTTGCTAGTTTTGGTGCGCATTTAAATTTTTAATTGAGAAAGCCTTCCGAAGAGCTAGAATGCTTCTGCATGGAAAGATCGTTAGTGGAAGAGTTAGTTTTCCTGTTAGATGGTGAGATGTTTAGATACTCCTGGAGGGTTGCAATATGGGTCCACTAATTTGTTCTGCTTTGGTGTTTCTCTTTCAAGGGGATGGTTCTGGTGTCTGTTTTCAAGATCCAAATGAGTGCAAAACCAATACAGCAAGGCTTCATTTGCCAATGAGCTCCTGGTTCTTGGTATCTTTTCTTTCTACTTAGCAGATAGTTCTGCTTTTGAACTCCAGTTGGAGACTTCGGCCTATTTTGAGTCACCAGTGCATTGAAGAGTGATATGTGTCTTGAGTCTTAATATTTCTTTTTCTTTCTAGTTGTGCACATTCTTAGCTGCCTTACATTCAAGAGATTGTTTTGGAGCTGGGAATATTTTTTTCCCCTTGATTTGCGTTCTCTATATATATTGTGCTAGGAACTTCTTCATATGACTATAGCTTCTGATCCATTTCCCTTATGCATGCAGTCTAATAGTCTAGTTCATAAATCAGCCATATGTAATATTAGATCTTGTCTGTGCCATTGCTTATACACACATTTTTGTTCTTTTTCTGCAACAAAAGAAAAGAAATGGGCTGGATAAGGTATCGCTCTCTTCTATGAAGGAGATGAAGCATGAAAGAGAAAGATAGAGGGTTATAACTTTAGTCATGTATGGAAAACTTGTCATTTTTTCTCCAGGATTTAGTTTCCCCTTTTCTTTGGCTGCCAAGTTTTACTTGGTCCTTTTAAAGTGCCTTGTTTCATCTTCATATCTGCCCTCTCTGCTCTAGTTTTAAGTACTGCAATTTACTACTGCTGGCAATTTGCCTTTAATCATAATACTCTTGGAGGTTTTGAGTAATTGAGTGTTCTAGTAGGAGATTGTTGTTTCTTCACCGGGACTCTTTGGCAAAGCATATTGGTTCTGCTTCTCCCTTTTCTACTATTTTATAGGTATATAGTTAACATAGCAAATTCCAGGGTTCTCCAACTGTGACATTTTTGGATGTAGAAACTAGCCTAGTGAAATCCAAACTTAATCCCAAATTTTAACTCACTGTCTAACATTAAATGGGAAATCCATCGGAAGGAAACTGAATGTCGGAAATTTAATGATATGTACCACAGAATTTGGATGAGACGAATGCAAAGAGAAACCGAGACCTAGGAAGAAGATAAAAGCGATTTGTACAAGAAGGATACAAAATAAAAGTTTTTTATTTTGTGCTCATACAATTGACACTAATTGCGTAAGCCTTCTTTTTTGTCTCATAATTTATGGACCCAAAGAGGCTTCGTACAACTATTGTATGTTGCGTGAGGCATATAATAAAACTTTTCGTTACCCATCATCCTATAATGTATGTTCTACTAGTATCGTTTTATGAATATAACGTTTGGATAGATTGTATTGTTTGCTGTTGTTACGTACTAATATTTTTATTGTTTAGTTTGACTATATTGTATCGTGCAGTAACTAATAAGTTTACTAGAATATTATTAATTATTTTAAATGTTAAGTATATCAAGAATTACATTCAAGAATGATTTAAGACCATGATTTTAGAATTTATGACCATGAGTCTGTGTAAGAGCGCTGCATCACTTGCTGATCTTACAGCTGAGTTTGGGAATCTGGGACTGTCGTCCCTATTCACTTGTTAATGAATCCACCCTAAGGCTGTTGGCTGAAGAAATATTTGCTAGGGTTAGAGTTGAGTGCCGCTGCGGCTGCCGCGAAGAAGCTCTGGATTTTGAGCGAAAAGTGGCGGTCGCGAAGTTAAAGGAACATCATTATGATGACATCGAAGATGAAGAGGAGAGGTTGCATAAGAGACTAGAAGATTTCTTCAGAGATGATGATATAGAAGAGGTCGACCCTGATTTCCTTAAAGCACTCAAAATCTCTGGTTAATTAAGGGAGTCTCTATATTTGCTTATAGCTACTTGTTTTCATGTTTAGAAAGTATCTCTGTCTGTTGCTTTTCTTTTAACTTGTTCTTAAGTTGTTATCTTCTCTCTGTCCTTTTTCTTAATCTCTAGATAGTTCTTTATTGCATAATATGTCGTCTTCTTTTATATTTCACGATATATAAAGACATAATATTGAGAGCAAGATGGAATGGAAGTTGAAGGAACCTCAGGTAATATTTGAATGGAATTTGAAGGAACCTCAGGCAATATTTGAATGGAATTTAAAGGAACCTCAGGTAATATTTTTCTACTCCGATAACGAAGTGTAGTCGAGAGTGTTCTCTTTCATTTCAGTAAAAAGAGTAGCTACTTGCCATTATTGCATAACTTGAGAGGTTAGCAGGCCTAGGAATTCTTGGTTGGGGTACTACCTTGTTTGCCTAGATTGCGCCATATACATAGAAGTAAATGTTAATATCCAGTCCAATAACTGTTTTTGGAATTGTCATCTGAATGCATTCCTCATCAAATAGCTAAGAAATGTTTGGGATCGTGGTGCTTTTGGAATAGAGTAAGTCAAATTTTATAAAATACTACCTCCAACTGTATTTAAATTGTAAAATCTCCCAAGTTTCCTTTGAGGTGGTAGCATCTGCCACCTTCTCAAACATGACATCATCCAAACATTGGTGGATGAGTGTGAGGGCTTGTTGATCCTTCTTCTTTGTCTTTGTCAAGACATCTTTTTCATTTTGAGGCAGAGCTTTTCATTATCGGGTTTTGCATACCCTCTATCTATAATTTCCTACACATCCTGGGAGCCAAGAATGGCTTTCATACGTAGACACCATTTCTTATAATTATCTTTTGTGAGACGAGGGTACTGAAAAGACAATAGACCATTATTCGCCATGGTTCTGATACCATGTTATTGGGAATGGCTCTGATACCACGTTGTTGGGAAAAAATAATAATCCCGCATAGAAATAATATCCACGATAAATTATAATAACACAAGAGATCCAACTCTTTTAACGAGGTAAAAAACAATACCGAGCGGAGCAAATATTACCACTATAATATTATAACTTAGTAGTGTCAAGAGACTACTACAATTTTGAAAGAAAAAACATTCTTTATTTAACACCCTACTACAATATTGCTTACACTCACTATTTATCTCACAGACTACAATATGTGGATTACTTCCACTAACTTCTATTGCTTCTCTCTGTTTTTGGTGTGTTTGAAACTGAAACGAAACACTTCCTAGGCAAAGTTGCCACCAAACCAACCAATCAGATTGGCTCATTCAACAATTTGCAAACAGCTACGCAACTTGGCAAATTGTTCAGCCGCCCAGCTTGCTTTCTACAACTTTTTTCCATCTTTTTCTTTATTTTCTTTTTTATTAATTTAGATGGGTCCCACAGTAGAAACTAGCATAATGAAATCCATACTTAATCCCAAACTTTAACTCACTATCTAGCATTAAATGGGAAATCCATTGGAAAGGAGACTGAATCTCAAAAATTTAATGATATGCACCACCGAATTTGGATGAGATGAATGCAAAGAGAAATTGACAACATAGGAAGAAGATAAAAGCGATTTGCAAAAGAAGGTACAAAGGTGAAATTTTTTATTTTGTGCCTCATACAATTAATATTAATTGTGTGAGGTCTATTTTTTATCTCATAATTTTATGGACCCAAAAGTGTAAGATTTGAGTCCACAAATTTGTGGGACAAAAAGAGGCCTCACACAACTGTTGTGTGTTGTGTGAGGCATATCGCTTTGTGGATACAATGTTTGGATAAATTGTATTATTTGCTGTTGTTAAATACTAATATTTTTATTGTTTGATTTAACTATATTGTATTATACAGTAACTAATAGGTTTACTAGAATATTATCAATTCTTTTAAATGTTAAATTTATCAAGTATTACATTTAAGAATGATTTAAGATCATGATTTAAGATAAGAATTACATTTAAAAATTTATGACCAATTATGTCTTGTAAATATATTAAGCAATTACATTAGAAAGTAAAGGCATAATTGAAGAGAAAAATATGAAACAATTCATTGCACCAAATTGGTTGTTTCGCAAAGTAGGGCTTTTTGAGGTATAGAAGCTACTAGTACATAATAACCATCCAAATAAGTAGTTACTGTGGGAGTAGTAGAAGTATAGAAGGAGAAAGGGAAAAGTTTAGAAAAATGAGGTGTGATTATGTAATAAGGAAGTGGGTTAGGAAGAAATTGATGTCCCTAGGGTACGGATTTGCGGATGTTCCTCGTCTGATTAGTCTGTGTAAGAGCGCTGCATCACCTGTTGATCTTACAGCTGAGTTTGGGAATTTGGGACTGTCGTCCCTATTCACTTGTTACTGTTGCTGTGATGAATCCACCCTAAGGCTGTTGGCTGAAGAAATGTTTGCTAGGGTTAGAGTTGAGTGCCGCTGCGGCTGCCGCGAAGAAGCTCTGGATTTTGAGCGAAAGGTGGCAGCCGCAAAGTTAAAGGAACGTCACTATGATGATATCAAAGACGAAGAGGAAAGGCTGCAGAAGAGACTAGAAGATTTCTTCAGAGATGATGATACAGAAGAGGTCGACCCTAATTTCCTTAAGGCACTCAAAGTTTCTGGTTAATTAAGGGAGTCACTATGTTTGCTTATAGCTACTTGTTTTCATGTTTAGAAAGTATCTCTATCTGTTGCTTTTCTTTTATATTTCAAGATGTAAAGACATAATATTGAAAACAAGATGGAATGGAAGTTGAAAGAACCTTTGGCAATATTTTTAATATGAAGTGTAGCTGATAGGGTTCTCTTTCATTTCAGTAAAAAAGAAGAGCTCTTGTCATTTTTGCATAACTTGAGAGGTTAGCAGGCCTAGGAATTCTTGGTTGGGGTACTACCTTGTTTGCCTAGATTGCACCATATACATTGAAGTAAATGTTAACATCCAGTCCAAAAACTGCTTTTGGAATTGTCATTTGAATGCATTCCTCATCAAGTTGCGAAGCAATGTTTGGGATCGTGGTGCTTATGGAATAGAGTACTTCAAATTTTATAAAATACTACCTCCAACTGTATTCAAATTTTATAGAGTTGGATGATCAAAAGGCTCTTCATTTTTTAAATCCAGATTTTTAAGAATGTCACTTTCTTTAGAACAAAATCTTTTCAGGATCCACTAACAGAACACCTACCCGTAGAACAGTGCTATCCTTCAGTCACTCTATCAAATTTTATTTTACGTTAGTACCTTTTTCTTCTTGGTGGTATTGGTTACATTTTATACGTTCTTGAAAGAGCCTCATATAGCAACATTCTTATAGTGCTTGCTGATTGCCAGCTTTCATAAGTCTTGCATTTCTATATTCGGAAAATAGTACAATCTTTCATAATGAATGCACGGTTTGATTGAAAAAATTAAACACAATTTTGTCATGCAATATTCTACAGAACCTAGGCGTATATTGCATGCTAAATTGTACATCTGAGATTGTAACCAGTTTGCTTACACTCTCACATGGTCACATACACATATTTTCTAACTTAAGAATTAGCATTTTCTTGCAAATGTTACATATAGTCAGAATGCCTTTAAAATTGATACTCATATGGATCACTGTTTTTCTTTTTTATTTTGTGTATTAAATCTGCGTGTTTGCACTTCAAAATGACCTAATTTGAAAGCTAGAGGATTGAGATGGCTCTTTTGACCTTTGGAGAGGAGCTTGTGAGGATGGATTGATGTATAGGGAAGCAATAAAATTGCTTGAATATATATATATAGGAGATATTTCTTAATACTAAATAAAATTGGGCAGTGTGCTTTCGACACTAAGGTTACCTCATAATATGTTAAGAGTATGACAAGAAGTGTGCCACTCACACAAAGGCCACCAGCCCTTCAAATATTTGTTTGTTTGTTTATTTAACTAGTTTACTATGTATGTGCTTTGTACGTGTATCTCTTGCTAATTGTTAAAAAATAAGGTGAAAAAAAATTTCCAAACGGTTTTCGCAATGTTATATCAAGACGATGTCACTTTATCCATCCAATTATTAAGTTACTTTCTTATGTCAAAAAAATATTGTGAATGCTTTTGGTCTTTCTGGAAGAAATAGGCATATGTTTACAAATATTCTACATTGCATAACTGTGTATTGTGTTTCTTTTGTATTCGTATATGTACCTGTTTAGAGTAAATAAACATTTGAGTCTTTAACTCGTACTAAAAAAAATTTAATCTCAGAAAGAAACAGTGTACCTCTTATTAACCAATTCATAATAGCTTTTCAATACTAACAGTGATTAGATTTTTACCCCACGGAGAAATATGTCTGCTAATTCAATCCTACAAATACTAATTTAACTTGTTTATTCTAAATATAATCTTTCTTTTCAACATCTTATCTTTTTCTAAATTTGGTCCATGAACTCTATGTCGTTCCAACACAACTCGTATATAAGAAGATAAGAAGACAAAAAATTCAATTTTATATGACTTCATAGCAGTGGGAAATTGCACTAACAATAAGATACTCCAGGAGCTTGCATACCGATTAAAATTAAGCTTAGAAGTATTACAATTAGAAGTCTAGACAGTATAAACCATGAAAAGGCAGGCAAATGCCTCGACAGAAAAGATCATTCAAGGAACTAAAGAAAAAAAATCCAATAATATTGTCCAAAAAAATTAGCTATAGCAAAATACAAATCTTTCCAAACTTTAAAATACAAAATACCATAGCTCCTCCTTGTAATATTGGAAAAAACATTCAGGATATTGTCCTGTCTAACAAGCTCTTCAAGAAAATAATTTTCAATACATCTTACAAACACAAAATACTCCGATGAACTATCTAACATACCTTTCACGTATAGAACCGCCAAGCACCATCATAACCATAGTTTAAATTTCTCTTTATTTTAACCTCTAGTAAGTCATATCAAGTAGGCCGCAATTGAGAAATCCGCTTCTGTAGAGAATTAACATATGGATGGGTTCTAATGTCTCACCTTTAATACAAAACCTTATATTAATCAATTTATATTTAAATTGAAACTCTTTTAGCAAGAAATTTTCAAATCAGAATACTCAATCATATACTACTACACGTTTGTGGCAAGACCAAAAAAATTGAAATTGAGACTAATTCAAAATCATCCAAGTAACCGGTGTTGTCTTGACCAAGTTGAATTGCTATGGCATTTGAACTTTCATTAACTTACGACTTTAAAGTAGGCAGTAAATATTACAATTTTATCCAACACGTTAGTACTTCTTGAAGAAATAATTTAAGTTAAGAAAGGTATAAAAATCGGTTAATATTTTAAGAATATTTTTATCGTGCAATATTTAGTGTGAAATATTTATACTTTTATAATAACTAGTGTCTTGCATCAAATGTAAACTGCATATATATTCTAAAAAATAATTCCAATCACAGAGAGGTAAATCAATGATGAGTTGAAGCATGCTCTTAAAAGAAAATGCAGTATAACAAAATGACAAACGTTAGCGATCTCAAATTTCCTTATTCGTAACTACAGATTTTATAATCGATCATAGAATTAAATCAATTAATTCTATATAATTTAATTATCTTAGTAAACGTAAAAAAAAAAAAAAAAACTTTTCTTGAAAAAAATTATGTTTAATTCTCTGAATATACAGTAGTATGTTCATTACCCATTAATCAAACACTTGTAACGATCTGACCAGTCGTTTTGAGCTCTAGCGCGTCATTCAGCGATTAGAGGTCTTGAGTAGCTTCACTTCATCTATTATGACTTGTACGTGTGGTCGGAATTGAATTTCGGAAAGTTGGGAGTTGATTTGAAAAGAAAATTCTCATTTCGGAAGCTTTAAGTTGGAAGAGCTGACGAAGGTTTGACTTTTGAGTAAACGACCTTGGAATCGAGATTTGAAAGTTCAAATAGGTTCGTATGATAATTTCGGACTTGGGCGTATGTCTGGATCGGGTTTTGGGTGACCTGAGAGTATTTCGGTGCTTATTATGGAAAGTTAGCATTTTGGAAGAATTTCATAAATTTGGGTTGAAGTGTATTTTGATGTTATCGATGTCTGTTTGGGCTTCGAGCATGGGAGTAGCTCTGTATGGTTATTCTGGTCTTAAGAGCGCATTCAGATGTAGATTTGGAGGTCCGTAGGTCATTTCGAGGTCATTTGGCGAAAATTAAAAATTTACGTTATTTGGGAGGTTTGACCAGGAGTGGACTTTTTCATATCGGGATCGGATTTTGATTCGGGAAGTGAGAGTAGGTCTGTAACGTCAATTTATGACTTGCATGCAAAGTTTGAGGTCAATCAGACTTGATTTGATAGGTTTCAGCGTCGAATGTGGAAGTTTGAAGTTCTAAAGTTCATTAAGCTTGAATTGGGTGCGATTCGTAGTTTTGATGTTGTTTGATGTGATTTGAGGCCTCGAGCAAGTTTGTGTCATATTTAGGGACTTGTTGGTGATTGGACAGGGTCCCGAGGACCTTGGGTGTATCTTGGATCGAGTTCGGACTAATATTGGACTTTGTGGAATTGCTGGTTTCTGGGCATCTGGTTTCCTCTTCCGCGATTGCGAGAAAAAGGGCCGTGATCGTGAAGGGTTAAGTGGACTGGTGGAATTTTTGTTCTACACGATCGCGTATATGGTGTCGCATTCACGGAGGTCGAGCTGGAGGTTCTTCGTGTTCGCATGGGAGATATCGTGAACGCGCTGAGTTAACGTGGCTGGCCTGTTTGGGAAGAATTGTTCTATGCGATCACGTAGAGGGGCTCGTGATCGCGAAAGAGGAAGTGGCAGACCAACGCGATAGCGTTCTAGGCATCGCGTCCGCGAAGAAGTGATTCTGGGGGCAGGGTTGTTTGACTGTCACGATCGCGAGGGTTATTCTGCGATCGCAAGAGGAAGGAACTGGGCAGTGGGGTTATATTTCGGGACTTAGCTCATTTCTCTCACATTTTCATTTGGTTGGGCGAATTTTGGAGAGCTTCAAGGGAAGATTTTCATCAAGCAATACAAGGTAAGTAATTCCCACCTATTGCAAGTTAAATACTTGGATTATACATAGATTTTAACATGAAAATTCATGGAAAATTAGTTAAAATTTGGAATTTTGGTAGAAAATCTAGAAACTGGTATTGTTGAATTTTGACCAAGAATTTGGACATGGAATTGGAAATAAATCATATATTTGAGTTCGTAGTGTTATGGGTAAATTTCGGAATCCGGACACGTGGGCCCCATAATGACTTTATCAATCTTCGGAGCGGAGTTGGAAATTGTTACAAATTGAGTTATTATGAGTATTAGAGTATATGTTTATAGAATTTCACATTTATTTACTAGTTTTGGAGCGACCGCCGCCGGTTTGAGTTGTTAGAAAAGTTTTGGAGCCGGTTATAAAACTTCATAGCAAGGTAAGTCTCTTTTCTAACCTCGTAAGAGGGGATTAAGCCCATAGGTGAATTGATTTAATATGTGCTTCTATTTGTGGGAATTGCGTACACACGAGGTGACAAGAGTCCGTACGTAACTACTAATTATGCTTATGTTCGGGTAGTCTAAGACCCAAATCATATTATACTTGCGCTGTTTGTACCCCACTTGTTAATTTAATTGCTTAAATCATATTGGAACTTGATAAAGGAATTGTAAAAGGTTAAATTTCATTTACTTGAGTTTTGGACTGCTCACTTGACCGTTAATGAGAATTGGTGTTTCTTTGAATATTAGCCTCTTAATAATCTTGAATCGGTTGTTTATAAGGTGCTTTCTTTCTCGTAGAGCGGGCCGAACGCCTCGGTAGCAGATAGAGCATTTATGGTTCGTGCTGTTCTACTCTCGGCAGTGCACAATTTATATATTTGAATGTCAGATTGAGCCGTATGACCTCGGCATAATTCGTGAGTAATAATATTTTGAGTCCAATTATAATTGATATTGTTTCATTGGCTCGAGAGATTAATTTGTTAAATGATGGAAATTTATTTGGGATTTACTATCAGTGAAAGAATTATTTATTAATTTATTTCTTGTTATTCAGTTTTCAGCTGTATTTTACATAATCCATGCTTAATTATAATTTTGGATTTTTATTATTAGCCCATAGTAATTGTCGAAGTTGACCCCTCGTCACCACTTTTTCGAGGTTAGACTAGATATTTACTGGGTACACGTTGTTTTACGTACTCATGGTACACTTGTTGCACATTTTTTGCAGGTACATATCTGTCTAGTGGTCTTGTGGGCGGAGAGGCGCGGCTATTGCGGGAACTTAGGTGAGCTACATCCCATGTTACGAGTCCGCAGCATACAGAGTCTCCATCAGAGTCATTGACATTCTCCTGTCTAATTTGTATTCTAGACAGATGTTGTATTTTATCATATTTTCTAGTTGATGCTCATGCACTTGTGACACCGGGTTTTGGGGGTTCCTACTGGATGTTTAGTGTGGTAGTCCACGTAATTATCATCGTTTCATCTTATAAATTCTATTTCATACTATTTAATTAATGAAAATTATAATTTCAAATGGAATAAAAATGAGTAATTAAGTGGATAAATCATTGTTGGCTTGCCTGATGGCGGCATTAGGCGCCATCACGATTTATAGTAGATTTTGAATCGTGGCAACACTCCTATAAAATATATATATACCAAAAGTAAATACATATTTTAAAGCCAAACCTATATTAAAATAATATGCAACTGCCCTTTTTTTTAAAGGTTTTTTCCTACCCAAGAATGATCAAACCCCCTTTCCAAAAAACGAGTCATTTATTGATTTCTTTCATGAATAAATATTTTATCTTGTGAACCATTGACTTTTGTAGCACAGAATACATATTTTTATTTTTTATTTTATTGCAAAAAGACCGTCAAGGTATCTAGTTAAGTTGCGACTCATTTAGCAAAATATTATCATTGCATACTTGGATTGTTCAATGAAATTCTATTTCAGAATCGCTAGGGTATCAAAAATAGGATTTTGGTCTTTCTTTAAATTATTCAGAATTATATTTTTAATAGTGATTATCACCGGTTTTATATTAATTACTCACGCTAACGTCTAATTAAATACAAAAGGACTCTTAAACATATAATATAAATAGAATTTTTTGTCGTTATTTTCGTTAATGAAGTCTAGCAATGAATTTGACCCATTTATTTATCCACGTGATAATGTTTGCAATTTGGTTCCAATAATGATAGAGCACCCAGTTTAAAGTCCGAACTTATTTATAACTCCATATTTACTTTAGTATGTTCTTTTACCAAAATAACCAATAAATTTATGATAAGCTTAATTAATATTAGGGTTATTTTGGTCTATCAACTTTGTATACATGCGTTTATATTAACTAGTATCTATGAACGTGTGTTGCACGTTAATAATGACAGGCAATGATTTAAACATTTAATTATATGAAGGAACAATAAAATTTAATTAACGAGAGAAATTTTATGTATAATAATATAATAATTATCTAAATACTAAAAAATATTATTACATTAGCATAATACATGAATTTAAAATAAAAGGACATCAACAAAACTTACACAAATGATCAATTTTGTCATGTTAGTTAGATAATTATGTATTACTTCCTATGGTCCATTTTAAGTGATTTTTTAGCTGCTTTCAAACGTATTAAGGAATCCATCTTTTAGCATTAATTAACAATATAATTGGCCATATTAACCTTAAAGTGGACCGGAGGGAGTATAGCTTAAAAGTATTTAATGTGATTATATCTTACCGAACACTTCTTTGAGAATGATATATTTTGTGTGTATGTTTTCTCCTAATGATTTGGTTGCTCTACCTTAACCAGAACTCTTGTTGTTGCATCTTGATATCCCTCTTGAAAGTGCAACATACAGTTGTTCGTGCGAGAAAGTATATTGTGGTAAATATAGTCCAATATTTAGGATGTTTGTCCTTGTGCTTTATTTATTATATATGCAAAATATAAACATACTAAAAATTATTTTGACACAAATTTAGAAGGATATTCCTTAGTTTCGGAAGACCAAAGTTGAATTCAGGGATAAGAATATACTTAGAGCAGATTGACCAATATCATAATTTTTGCATATATGACATTACTGTCAAAACTTCTATATACCATTTGTGTCCTATTGCATAAGCTATTCGGCGTATCTAAGTTTTTCAGTTGCACGAAGGGCATCTTTTTTCTTCAAAATCAACCTATATATAATGGAAAATTGGTGTAAGGTAGAAGGCCATTTGATATTTAAGTATTTAAGTATTCTTCTTGATAGTAATTATTGGTATCATTTTTTACTGAGTCAAAAACTGAAAAATATTTTGTTTTTACTATAAAATTTGGCAATCAACCTTTTATTTGGTTGATCAATATATTCATTTCTGCTAGCTAAGATAGCTTTTTAATTCTATCATGTAATTTGCACAAATTGCGTTTTAATCTAATGATAGAAATATTTCTTTTATTAAATGCACTAATATTATTATTGGGGTTGATAACCAAGTATTCAGGAAGAACCAAATCATCTTTCATTGGATGCTCTTCTTCGTTTCCGACACGAAGCAAGAAGACATTGAATACTGGAACTGTTCTTACTTTATATTTCTTGTTAGTTGAATCTTTTTCATTTGAGGCCAGAAGTATAACTTTGGCAAGCTAGCTTTTACAGTCTCTACTTTTGTCGATTTTGGAACTACTGGTAGTACTAGACAGAAATCAGCTCCCAAACCATTAATTTTTCACCAAACAATTCATTAATATCCAATATATCTCAAGAATTCCGGGCAATTCTTTAGATCGTTAGACACTTAGCCATAAGTGTTTCATCCCATATTATCAATTTTGTTTTCCTTGTAAATTTAGCACTATTTCTCTGTCTTGATATATATATGTGTGTGTGTGTGTGTGTGTGTGTATATATATATATATATATATTATTTGAAGAGTTATACCAAATCTAAAGTGGGTGGCCTCATTATAAAACCTTTCTTGGTATACCACTTGCTATTATTACTAACAGTATCATGCCTCTTGATATGATATTTGCAAGTAATGACATAAAAATATTATTTTGATTTGGCCGAAGGCATCTACAAAAAGAATAATCTCGCTATACTAGAGTCTACTCTTTATAATATAGTCTTGAAAGCTTGTTCTTATTTAGGATTTAGCTTTGGTTGTACTCCTTCAGACACTTGTATATCATTTTGATCCTTAATAATATACTAACCTTATTACTTTGTGTTCTAATTTTTTTAATCTCTAACGCTCTTTTTATGGAATAAATTTGTGTATCCTAAGATTTCTTTTTTTAAAAATTTGAAAAAGAATTTTTTTAATCTCTAACGCTCCAAATCTTTAAATCTAAACTTAAGGATTTTTCACAGATTTTCCAACTTAAATCACCAATTAGATACTAAATATAGTGATATACTGGAGTAATTTGACCAAAGTTGAGTTAAGAACACTTACCCCGAGGTTTCCCTTGAAAATCCTTCAAAAATCGCCTCAAAAATTCGCTTCAATCCGAGTTCTATGGCTCCAATTATGTTTAAGATGGCCAAAATCTCCTATTTTAAGAATTTGTCCAAGAAAGTCTCCTTTGGATATAGTTTTGAGGTTAATTTTGCTGTGATTTAGGGTGTTTTAGAGGTTTTTCTCTTAGGTGGTAACGATATTGGGTTTTGCATGGCCAATGGGTACTGGTTTCTATTTATACAGGGTCAAAAATGGGAACAAAACGCACCAGTCGGGTCAAAAATGCGACCGCATTTTTTACGTTGATTTTTGTCCAGAAATCTGTCTTGGTCTGCGATTTCAATGTACGATATGCGGTTCGCATGTTAGAAATGCGACTGCATTTCTGACATGGATCTTGTCAAGAAATCTGTCTCGATCTGCTGTCTTAGTGTGGTGGATATGCGGTCCGCATTGTGAAAATGTGACCGCATTCCTGACCGCATTCTTGACATCATTCTTTGCCCAGAAAATTATCTGGGTCTGTGGGTGTGTGGTTTGCGGCTCGCATACAGGGTTTGTGATAGCATAGCCTATTTTGCGATGCCTCTTTGTTTTCTTACAAATTTACAAACTTTCTGATTTTTCTGCAACTTTTCAAGGACAAAATAGTCCGTTTAACCATCCTAAACTCACCCGAGGCCACTGGGACCTCAACCAATCATGCCAACATATCCCATAACATTATTCAAACTTGTTCTCACCTTAGGAACGCTCAAGAAAACCCCTCAACACCAAATTCACGTCGGATTCAAGCCTAAGAATTTTGAAATCTTCTAAGTTACTCTTTTAATCAAAACCCGATCAAACCACGTCCGAATGACATGAAATTTCACACACACATCACAAATAACATAACGAAACATAATAAGGTAGAAATGGAGAAAACGGAGCGGTAACTCATGAGACAACTGATCGGGTCGTCACAAAAATCAACTTAGTCTATTATATATATAATAAATTTGACAAAAAACATGTACGGTAGAAGGCCGTTTGGTATTAAAGTATTTAAATATTCTTCTTCGTAGTAATTATTGGTATCATTTTCTGCTGAGCCAAAAATAGAAAAATATTTTATTTTTATTATAAAAATTTGTAATCAACCTTTTATTTAGTTGATTAACATATTCATTTCTGCTAGCTAAGATATCTTCTTAATTCTATCGTGTCATTTGCACCAATTGTGTATTAATCTAATGATGGAAATATTTCTCTCATTAAATGCCTGCTATTACCATTGGGATTGATGACCAAGTGTTCAGGAAGAACCAAATCATCTTTTATTGGATGCTCTTATTCGTTTCCGACACGAAGCAAGAAGACACTGAATACTGGATCTGTTCTTACTTTATATTTCTAGTCAGTTGAATTTTTTTCATTTGAGGCCAGAAGTATAACTTTGGCAAGCTAGCTTTTACAGTCTTTACTTTTGTCGATTTTAGAACTATTGGTAGTACTTAACATAAATTACCTCCCAAATCATTAATTTTTCACCAAACGGTTCATTAATATCCAATATATCTCTAAAACTCCGTTTGACTTAGCCATAAGTGCTTCATCCCATATTATCAATTTTGCTTTCCTTATAAATTTAGCATCATTGCTCTGCTTGATATATTTGTGATGGTTATTTAAGTTGTTTGAAGAGGTATATCAAATCTAAAGTGGGTGGCTTCACAATAAAATCATTATTGGTATACCACTTGTTATTATTGCTAACGGTGTCATGCATCTTGATATAATATTTGCAAGTAATGCGTGGCATAGAACTATTATTCGATTTCGCCAGAGGCATCTGCAAAGATTAATCACGTTATAGCAAAGTCGACTCTTTATAATATAGTCTTGAAAGCTTATTCTTGTTTAGGATTTAGCTTTGATTGTGCTTCCTCAGACACTTGTATAGCATTTTGATTCTTAATTTTTTTTACTTTGTGTTTTAATGCTCTTTTTTTATGAAATAAGTTTATGTACCCTAAGATTTTTTTTTAAACTGAATAAGAATTTTACTCATATGATGAATTTAAAAAATACTTGAATTGGATTCTCTTGCTAAATAATTAATTAAAATATTTAGTTATTTAATTTTAACATAAAAATAATTTATTCTATGTTGATTCAGATTTTAATATTAGTTTATCTCTTGTTTTGAATATTTAATCTTAATTTAATTTTATCCACCATAAATTTTATTTTTAAAGAGTAAAAGATTGATATGACATTTCACTTTTAGATCTTTATGTCTGTAGAATCATTAGTAGTATTCACTCTTACCTACCATTTTTTTTCTCGTTCTCACACATTTATGTTCTTAAATATTTTTTTAGTTGTTGTTTAATAATTGAGTATTTTTAATATTACACGAAAATTGATAAAAAAAATATTATTTGAGTAGGAAAAAAATTCAAATATAATATAAATATATATTATCGTGGGAATATTTTTTTTCTCAATTCAACTCTTTATGCAGTCCATTAATTATTACTTTTTTTTTTGGGTATTGGACATTATGGAGTGGTACTGTACTGTCAATACGGATGATTATGATGAAAATGATTTATTAAACCTTCCTACATATAGAAAATTTTTATTAATTTTAAATTTTTAAATATTAAACATTAGCATAGAAGGTTTCGTACTAGTCCAAAAAATAAGTTATTACAGTTATGCCCTTTCCCTATGAGTTCTTCCGTTTAATATTTTAGGGCTATTTTGGTATATTAATATAATATTTATGCTTTTATAATAATATGGGCTCTCATTTTTTCTAAATGGATTTGGACAATATAATACATTCTCAAATTAAATTAGTAATAGGACATTATAATACGTTTTCAAATTAAATTAATAATAGAAATTTTTAAAAAGTATCTCTTAAAATAATAGGATTACATGACTAAATATATTTACTTGTTCAATTTTATACGAATTAGACAGCCGAAAAGTAATTATACTAATAGAATTCCTAAAGGTAATCATGTATGATTCCAAACGTGTAGTATTATGTCCTAAAACTAACAGGATTATAAGGTTAATATCTAGAATTTCAGTTATGTCCTTTTATTATGAGTTATTTTACTTAATATTATAAGATTATTTTTATAAACCGATATTGTATTCATACTTTTATAATAATATAAATAAATATAAATATAGATAGATAGATGTTACTTTCTTTAGACCATAGTGATTTTGAAATCCACCAGGGAACACCAACTTCATAATGTTTCTGCATTCTTTCTTCTATCTAACAGAGATTATTTCCAAGTCTGGTAGGCTTTTAGGCCAAATCAAGATTGGACAAATTAGATATTGTACTTTGTGGTTGTAGCAATTAGGGGGCAAATTTATGCAGTTTTGCGTTATCGGGTTCATCTGACCATTAATTTTGATACGGAACATAAATTTATATGTAAAAATTCATTAAATTGCAATAAATATAGTAGATATAGAACTATAATTTTAAAAATATAATGAGTTTGATTCAAAAAACTGTTAGGGGTCGTTTGGTTGGAAACAAGTTATCCCATGATTATTAATCCTGAGATTAGTTATCCCACCTTCTCAGAGGGATAAAACAACACTGCAATCCTGGAATAACTAATTTGGGGATTAGTTATACCGCGATTTTATCCCAACCAAACATGGGATAAACTCATTTCAAATTTAATTTCGAAATTAATTATCCCTTATTTTTCGTACCAAAATAGCCCTAAAGGTTAAAATTCATAGAGCTTAAATCCTAAATCCGTTTCTGGTAGCAACTCTAGTTAAATTCATAGTGGAGCCCCAAGGACTTTAAAATTCTGAATCGTTCTCAAGAGCACTCTCATGAAATTCATGTAAGTAGTCGAGATATAATTCAGTTTTTTGGTTCTCATTATTATTCTGATGTCAAAATTGGGAATGAGTCAATCTGATTCAAACATGCAACTCCATGAAGCAAATCAGTCATCCCTTCGTCAAAAAGCTCATCAAAAAGCTCATTGAGTTCTTGAAGTTGCCAATCATTAACTTTACAAAACATACCAACGAGATAATGATAAAAGACGGTATGATCAACAAGTTTGCGCCATGATCTTCTAGAGTAAACATATGACTCATAAAAATTAGGCACCATATGTCATGCTTGATACAAAAAGTAGATACCTTATCAATAAGCAAACCACATTCATCATCCCTTAACATTTGTAATCTTTTCTTTGCTACTTGAACAAATAATATGGTATTTGCAATATCTTGCTTTTCTTTTTTCTTTCTTATAAAGATACATTAAGATCATTTGTGATTCTCAAAATCTCTGTCATAAATACAACAAGAAGGCAACCTCAAATGTACTACAAGCTTCGATATATCCCGATGCCCGAGCTCTACTATATAAAGTACCCGCATCTTCAACAAGAGTATCAATTACATTAACAATAGAGCCAAACATACGAATAAAGTTTCCAAATGACTTGTAGTGAGATTCCCGACGAGTGTTGCCAGTTCTAACAAGATCAATTTCTTGGTTCAAGCTTCTACCTGTTTTAGCATTGTCACAAGGGTGTTCAATATATGTTATATACTTCTAAAACCTTATATTTTACTTATATATATAATATATTTTTCGACAAAAATTGTTTAATTGACCACCTTTCGGATAATATAGCTTCGCCCTAATGTATACCCTATTTGGACCCTATTTGAAGTAAACACGTTTACGTCATGCGTCGATCCAGTTTGGTGAAAAGACCATGATCGATGGGGCGATTTCCATACGAACAGCTCTCGAAGCTGCAAGTCAGAATGATTAGTGGAAAGTGAAGATTCTATGTGATGTAAAAATATATCAGCTCTTGGGAGATGAACTTGACCCTGAAAGTATTTGGAAAGCTCTCATTCTTGTTACATATGTAGATTTTGCATATATTCTTAAAATTTGGAACATGATAGAGCATAATTTAACGTGATTATCTATTATTACTTTACTTCAGGAAGTATTTAATTAGGAACTGCTTTTTTTTTTAAAAAGCTGGACTGTAAATGATATACAAAGGTTCCTTTGCAAACTATGTTTCATTGCTGCAGTAATAATAATGTAATATAGTATGGTTTTCTTTGAGGAAAACAATTACATTTTAAGTGACGGGGAGTACAATTTAAATATATGAAAAGAAAATATTTTTCGCTCATCGATGACATACATTTTACTTGTGAAAAACATTTTCAACCATTGTTTAACCAAATACAAAAAAGGATTCTTCTAGAGAAATGTTTTATCTCGTACCATTACCAAATGTCTTATTAGCTTTTCTTTTAGTTTATTTCTCATTTTTTTACTCTAATAGGATTTTATCAGTCGAAAGAAATACACTCATCTGCTGTCTATTTCAAATGGATTCAAAATTATGCCTATTTATCTTTTTTAAAAAGAATTAAAAGGGAAAGAGATTTTATCCAGCTTTTCTGAGCATTTTTTTTTATACTAATAATCTTAGACTCGCTCTTATTTAAAGAATATCTGAACTATTCCAAAAAAAAAAAAAAAAAAAAAAACACCTTTTTCACGTTAGGTTAGCGAATAGTTTGATAACACTATTGTTTCAGTATGATTTTAGAGGAGTACTAGCAGGTGAGCTAATGGACTATTATCCCTCCCTATTAGGGTCGTGCACAATAAGGTAAATATCGAATTATTGTACTAAAATCAATTTATATATATTTGGTATGGTATTTGGCTTAAGATTTAAAAAATAATAAGGTGTGATATTTAGTATTTTAAAAAATAATATCGAATTATCGATATCGTACCGAAATATGTAATAAGTTATCAATATACATATTATTGGACATCATATACTAAGTTACACGATATTTTTCTTTTGCATTCATGTGGAGGTTGGCAGTCCTTGTTGTATTCTCTAAGTTCACAAATATAATTAACTCTAAGCAAGTAATAAGATATTTTCAATGATCAAATTGATTCCTTTATGTGCCTTTTTTCTCTCTATGAGTTGGTACTCAATGGTTTTGAACAAAGATTTTGTCAACAATCAGGTAAGCTTATGCTTTCATTTGTATTTGTGAGTATTTTAACTAAGAATATTGTAGTTATGGTTCTATACACTAGATATTATTTCAGCCAAATAAATTGAAGTTACCAGACAGAGTAAATCAAAATCAAAAAAAGAAAGCCGAATCATACCGAATAAAAATTGAAATCGAATCAAAACCGAAAAAGAAAAAGTCGAACCATACTAATTTTAATTAGGTATGTTGTTGGTGTAGCATTTTGAAGAAATTGAATACAAAAGATATAAACCATAACATCTAAACCCGTACTATACCGCCCGCCTATGAACGTCCCTACTCCTTATGGATGGAGCCAATCCAATACCAATAACCTAGTACTAACTCGGTGGACTAAAGTTAACGGGAATTCCATAAAATATAAACAAAACTCTGATTTTATCTTTACTAAAAGTGAAGAATGTGCTATAATATTGGTGCTGAGTAAATAAATTATATTAATTGAAGTTTGTGCAGAGCAGTCGTAATATTGCTTTTAGCGCCAAGAGGAGAGCAAAATTGATGTTATGAACTCCACATCTCATGGTTTTCCCATTACATTTGTGTAGACTGCAGAAAACGTTATTGTAACTTTAGTTCTATTTTTTTTTTCTTTATTCTTTCGGCTCTATTGTCCCTAAACTAAAAGGTGGCTCACTCTTGCAAAGTTAAAAAAACTACGTAATTACTTTATGAATTATCTTATTATAGGATTAAAATAATTTTACCGCTATACTTATGGGACTATTTTTTCTTTTCTTTCTCTTAATTGCATCAAACATTTTATAAAACCACAAAAGTTGGCTCTTTAGATGAAAACTAGTATGTGTCTTAATGTATAATTATCAGTTGAACCTTAGATGAATTCTTTAACTCTAAAACCGAGGTTCCCCCCCCCCCCCCCCC
>MCJB01013149.1:64086-90726 GCA_002018475.1 Nicotiana obtusifolia | reverse complement strand
AAATTCTTCGAAGATAACAAAATCAAAAGAATTTTGTCTACTCCTTACCATCCCAGCGGCAACGGCCAGGCAGAATCAACCAACAAGACTATACTTCAAAATCTGAAGAAAAGACTGGTCGATGCCAAAGGAAGATGGAGAGAGATGCTTCCTGAAATTTTATGGGCATATCGAACATCTGAAAAATATAGTACCGGAGCCACGCCTTTCTCTTTAGTCTACGGAGCTGAAGCCCTGATTCCGGTCGAGGTGGGCGAACCGAGCCTCAGGTTCCAATATGCGACCGAAAAATCCAACCAAGAGGCTATGAACGCTTGCCTGGAACTTTTGGATGAAAGGAGAGAGGTCGCCTTAGTTCGGATGGCAGCTCAAAAGCAAAGAATCGAGAGGTACTACAATTGTAGAACTCGACTTCGACACTTCAATACAGGGGACTTGGTGCTCAGAAAAACCACCCTCAAACTCGAGACCCTAATGAGGGGAAATTGGGACCGAACTAGGAAGGTCCCTACACTATACTGAAGGTCACTGGTAAAGGTTCTTATAAGCTGGGAACTTTGGATGGCAAACAGCTGCCGAACAACTGGAACGTAAGCCATTTGAAAAGATACTACTGCTAAGGTATTTTATCCTGCCTTTTCTACTTTCTTTTTACTTCGTTTATCAAAACTAACGCATGCAGGGCGGTTCGGCATCAGACAAACACCAAACGTTTAGGCTGAAAGCACGCGCTGCACTCTTTTTCCCTTCGTCCGGTTTTGTCCCAATTTGGGTTTTCCGGCAAGGTTTTTAATGAGGCAGCATGTATACCGTGCTACTATCTAGAATTTTAACTACATTGATTTTGTTCACATTGATCTCGGGGGGCTGAAGTGGAAGATCGCTAGGGACGAATGTAAGGGTCAAACGGCCAAAGGAGCCGTACCCGAATAGAACGATCTGACTCGCCACCGACATACAAAGATGTATCATTACACCAATATTAACAAGGTCATTTGATGCTCATATTTATGTTGCACTATCAAGCCTAAGGGTTTCTCTTTTTTAGTCTTGCTATAACTGATAGTAAAGAAAGGAATGTATTGAAACTAAGGGAAATAAGACCGATATGGTCAATCCCGATTTACGGCTAACGCCGAGTTCAAAGGAAAATCCTTATGCGGACGAAATTCGCGGCTAAGGCCGGATAAACTTAAAGGGAAATAAGACCGATATGGTCAATCCCGATTTACGGCTAAGGCCGAGATCAAAGGGAAATCCTTATGCGGACGAAATTTGCGGCTAAGGCCGGATAAACTTAAAGGGAAATAAGACCGATATGGTCAATCCCGATTTACGGCTAAGGCCGAGTTCAAAGGGAAATCCTTATGCGGACGAAATTCGCGGCTAAGGCCGGATAAACTTAAAGAGAAATAAGACCGATATGGTCAATCCCGATTTACGGCTAAGGCCGAAATCAATGGGAAACTCTTATCAGCTCGAAGCCTGAAAAAACAGGACCTCGAATTAAAGTTGAGATCAAACTTATTTTATAAGGGTCCAACATTTTGCTAAAACACGACCTCGATTCTTGTGGGCTTAATGGTTGAAAACGAAGCAAACAATAGCTTGATCGAATCACTATGAACAAGGCTAAGGCCTAATCAAAGTGTTAGTGAATTTTCGGTTTTGTTTCAAAGTTGGGTTTACTATTTACTTGGTGACAGTTTATGACAAAACCATATATGCAGATGCCCAAGGGTCAAAGAAAAACAAGCTTGAAAATATCTTTCATAAAAATCATCATACAAAGGTGGAACTATAACATCGTCCGAACTACGGCAAACAAAGTAGCATCAATCGGAGCCATCTTCGAATTCTTCGGGAAACATTTGTCTCCTCATCTCCTCTTCTTTTTTAGTCACCTCCTCAATATCCGAAGACAACTCGAAGCCACGAGCTTGAAGCTCCTCGAGCACATTAAGACGAGTCTGGCATTGGGTATACTCAGTTAGCGCCATCGATTGTTGTTGGGCCACCTCCGCATCGGCTTTATACTGAGCTATCAAATCATCTGCTTTAGCTTTGTCGGCGTTTTTCGACTTTGCTTCCTGAAGCCGGTTAGCCAGGGCCGCCATTTCTAGCTTGGATGATTCAAATTGAGCATGATAATGCTCTTTATCCTTGGTCAGGGCCTTGATTGTTTCTTGAGCTGTCGAGACCCGTTCCTGAAGAGTTGTCGTCTCTGCGGTTAAAAGCTCAGTCTTAATTCTCCAGCTGCTTGCCTCGGCCTTGGCCTCACCTAGCTCAGATCGAAGCTGATCTAACCGGGTGTCCATTTGTTTCAACCGTTCAATGCAAGAGGCTCGATCTTTCCTTGCGCCCGACAAATCGGTTCGGAGTTTTGACAGTTCATTCTCAAGCCGACTGCGTCGCTCCCACTCTAGTTCCATTCCTTCTTTGATGCGAAGGGTTAAGCACCGAGGACTGCGAAAAATTCAAGCAAAGGATTTTTAGTTTGGAAATAAGAGTTAAAGTGCCTAGTATAATCGAAGGGGAAATCGAAAGGGAATAAACGAATCCTTACTTTGTTCAGTGCTTGCTGAGATTCATTGAGCAGGCAAGCCCAATCCACGGCGTTCATGGCAACTCGATCTTCTTGAGTTACCAAACCATGGAGGTAGCTTGCTATGCCTACCGGCGGGCCCAATGCTCGGGCGTCTTCGGGAATAACAAGGGTTATCACCCGATTCCTTTCCGGATTCAAACTCGGTGCAGGAAATTTATCCACCAACTTGATACCGGCTGGGGACGCACTCGACTCAGCCGGAGGACTCCTTCGGGGGACCTCGAGGCCAAAAGTATCAGACGAAGGCACCCCATCAAAGAACTCTTCAAGATTTCCCGCTGTGATCGGTACCTTGCCCGGCCTATGAGTCTCAGCATCTCGGGACGTCTCCGAGAAAGATGGTGAATGCGTCGCTTCGGGAATATTCGAAGGCTTCGGCCCCGAACTCTGCACATTGGCTCGACCTTCGTTTCTTACCTCCTTTCGACACCGATCTCAGGGGAGGTACCGGTTCCCTCCGTAGCAAGCCTGGGGACTCCCCGAGGGCTTTTATTATGTCTTAGACTCCCTGCCTCATCGGAGTCCTCACTCAGCTCGGTAGCGGCATTGGGGGTTTTGGCCTTCCGAGCCGCCATTTTCTTCCTTTTCTTTTTCTCGGGCTCGGCTTGATCGAGATCCCTTATCCTTTTCTTTCCTCCTTCCTTCACCGATGGAGGAAGGGGACGAGGAACGGTCCCGCTAACAACTGCCGACCTCAACTCGGCATCTTTTGACAGACCTGCAAAATGGAAGTTATAAAATATCAGTATTGAGTATTGATACCAACCGATCCGATAGGTTCAAGCACAGGTGAAGCTCACCATGATTCTTGGCCTCCCAGAGACCTTTGGATATCTCTCTCCAGGCCCGTTCAGAATATGATCGCTGGGCCATGATTTTTCTAACCCAGTCTTTCAAGTCATTAATCGCACCCGGTGACTGGCGAACGGCTGCACATGATTATGAATCAGTTATATGTCAAAAATCAGTAATGGAAGGATTAAAGTATAAGAATACTTACGCGTTGTATTCCACTTCTCAGGGAACGGTATACTATCAGCAGGAATCAGATCGGAAGTTTTTATCCGAACATATCGGCTCATCCAACCCCGATCCCTGTCCTCGTCTATGCTTGAAAGCGGGGCCTTACTGGCCCGGCGGGCTAATTTAATCAGTCCCCCCCGGAACATTCGGGGACTGTACAGCTTGAGTAGATGGTCGAGGGTGAAAGGATGCCCCCCCTCGACCTTGTCTATAAAGAAGCGAAAAAGGTAGATTATACGCCATACGGAGGGATGCATTTGAGCTAAGTGACTTGATACCTCCTACAAAATTCCACAATCATGGGATCTACAGGCCCTAATGTGAATGGATAGGTATACACACTAATGTACCCCTCTACATATGTGGTTATGGACTCGCTAGGGGAAGGTATTATTACTTCTTTATCATCCCAATGGCAGTCGGCCTTGACCCTGTCAAGGTATTGTGGGGTAATGGAACTAATATAGTCTGAAATGGGTTCACCTCGACCAGGTACAGAAGACGGCTTCTCGACTTTAAAATCAGTACCTATATAACATCTCGTTGGTATGAAGGCCTTCAATGGAGGTTCCGCAGAAGGCTCCTCAATATCGATGGGCTCAGCCTCTTCAGCAGGTTGAGCAGGGGACAATTGTCTATGGGGAACCGATTTTGATGTTTTAGCCATAGAAATAAAAGGAAGCAGAAGGATTCAGAAAGATTTTTGAGATGAAGAAGATGAACAGTCTGCCCAGAAGAGGTTCAAAAGAGACAAAGTGAGTAAATATGTGAGGACAAAGTGAGTTAATACATGAAGACAAACAAATTAATCTGAAGGGGAAGAAAGAATTTATACTTTTTTTAAAAAGCGGAGGCACAGAGCACGAGGTACGTGGCATTAAATGCACGCATTTAATGCAGTACTAGGTTCTGCAAAAAAGGTGCGCAATGATTGCCTACATCGACGGTTGTGCACGTCATTATGATGCTGTCATATATAAAATCTTTTGGGGATCGGTGACTTTGGCGGTTGTGTTCTCATCACATACTTTATGATAAGTATCGATCATTCGAGTAGTGAGCCCGAGATCCGATAATTCATGTCGTTCATTGTCCTTACTCTCCAATAAACGAGGGGACTATCTGTATTGGGTCGGATATACCTAAATGAAGTCGGGTTCGGGTACGAAATGAGATCGGGTTGCCCCGGTCCAGGAACGGCAAATCGGTCGCACAGGATGGAGAGACCGAAATAAAACAGCTGGTATAGTCGGCCAGGAGACGCTTCGTGATTGTGGACCGGCCCCAGCCCGAAGGTCTCGCTAATCATCGGACGTTTCCCCAGAATTAATTACCTCAACCATTATGGCCGTTATGCTATCATTTAAGAGTATTAAATCTCATGATTAATGGGGTTTTCCTTGTAATCAATTCCCTGCTTTTATTATAACTCTTACACTTACTTAAGACTTTTACACTTACCTAGGATTTTAACACTTGCCTATAAAAAAGGCAGAGATCCTTCATTGAAGGGCAACTCATTCTTCTCATCTCACTAAGCAACTTACTTTACCATCTCTACTGTTCTTCAGAATTCAACATTAAGCTATCTACTACTGTTTGTTCAGATATTGCTTCATTATATGCGATTCTTCATTAATATATTTACGGTTTGATTGCTCTATCTCTCTTATAGCACTCTGATTACTTACTACTTACGTTTATTTGGTATCAAACTAATTTACGGATCCTTAGCTCTGCGAACAAATTCAATTGTTATCCGATTTTAAGGGTAAACACATGCATTAATAGCCTTCGTATTGCTAATACCATGGTTTGCTATGCATTAGCTATACATAGGATAATACCAAATAGGATATATAACTAATGCTTGTATTAGTTATACATAGGTTAAAAAAGTATACCAAACAAGGTATTACTAATACACTAAGCTAATGCATGCATTATTTCCTCTAATGTGCTCTACCAAACGACCTCTAAGTTCTATTGTAAAATTTATTTATGATATTAAGCAAAGGCGGCTCAACACAATTTGGGACCTAAAGCCAAATTGTAACGAAGGGCCTTAAGTTCCTTAAAAAAATTATGTATATTGAATACTCTTCGATCGAAAAAACACATTTTATATATTCAATATTCTTCTATCGGCTCTTGTCATCAAAATGGAGTTCTAAACAAAATTAAAATTTCGACTCTAATAAGCAACATAGAAATTCTATTGTGGATGTGAAATTCCGGTCATACAATCAATATGTAAAATTGTAAGTAATAAAAATTCAATACATATTATAAAATTACATTTTTTTCAATCCTTTCTTACTTGTCTAACAAAACCAGTCCCAAGTACAATAATATAGAAAAAAAGAAAGCTTGAAAAGAAAGAAAAAAATTTCATTGAAAAATTACTTTGTATTTTGTTCCACAAAGATGGATCACAAGAGTGTTGTACTCCCTCCGGTCCACAATAAGTGATCAATTTGTCTTTTTATTTTGGTCTAAAATAAGTATCCATTTATATAATCAAGAAAAAATTTTAATTTCTTTTTTCAAAATTGCCCTTATGTACATATCCCTAAAAAGTCTTTTACTCCTCACATTAAATTATGCTGCAATATTTAATTAAAGGTAGTTTAGTCACACCAACTATTTGTCTAGAATTTAGTATTTTCTTAATGGATGTGTCCAAAGCAAATTGGTCACTTAATATGAACCAGAATACTTCATTTTTCTTTTTCACAGCAAAATTATAGCTTTTCTCATTAAATACTTGTTTTCTAATAAGGAAAATAAATACAGAAATCTAAACTACTAAAAAGTGGGGCCTTCAAATTTATGGGGCCTAAAGCCCTTGCCTTACCTGCATTAGGCTTCAGCGGCCTCTGATATTAAGTCAATGTGAAAGATGATTACGGGTAACTATTTCAAATAAGTGGAATTAATAACTTGAAACTGAATTAAGGCAAATATATAATCTTCTCCACATTTGAATAAATTGCACCAATAGTGTAAAATTCATTGCAGTACTGAGTGGATATACGTGAAAATTTCTATTAGTTACATTCATAAGCAAAATGATTGTTTGATCATTTCGACTACCGGCCATTAGATAACTGGAGATGAATATTGATAATTTTACGGATAACAATTAATTACCAGATTATCATTAGATGTCTGCACTGTTCCCTGGATAGTTAATACTCTCTTGCTTAAGTTATCTGATTTATTAGGATTAAGTTTTAGAGAAATTAAATTTTGATAGTATAAGTTAAGCCAAAAAAATTATAGCTTGTAAGTTTCATTTCAATAAGAAGTTTAAAACTATAAAATTTCAGTAAAGGTGAAAAAGTGTAGGTCATTTATACTATACTTTTTGTTAGGCAAAACAAATCGCAATTCACTTTTTACAGGAGTAACGTAATACTTTAGGGCTAAATTAAAATAGAAGCTCCACACTTGATAGACGAATTCGTGTGATGCATCAGGCTTGAGCTAAGTTATCGATTTTATTAATTTTAATTTCCTCAATACAATGGTTTTGCTCTTATAATTAGTTAAAGCAGAATTTACAACACGGTTCTATGTGTAGGGTGTGCGAACAACTGGAAGATTAAAAATAAATATGTTACATATATAAGTGTAAGGATATTTTTAATTGTGACTTTTCGATGAAAATTGTACGGATTTGGCCCAAATAAAATATTATCACATCATAAAAGAATATTTAGGGGGGTTTTGTATTTATATTCGATTTTGGGTCACAATTGAACCTATACCCACTTTGCAAAAAAGTTTGCAAGTGTACCCACTTTACGATCAACTTCAGACTTATCGGGTCTAAAGTTAAAAAGAATTAGTCTGAAGTGAAAAAATTGCACTTCAAATGCACTTAAGGCCAAATAGGTCTGAAGTGCAACCAATGCTTTCATGCACTTAAGGCTATTAAGTCTGAAGTGAAAAATTACACTTCAGATGCATTTAAGGCCAATAAGTCTGAAGTGAAAACTCAGATGCACTTAAGGCCAAAAAGTCTGAAGTGCAACAAACGTTTCGTTCACTTAAGGCCAATAAGTCTGAAGTGAAAATTTGCACTTAGGTCACTTAAGGCCAAATAGGTCTGAAGTGTAACCAATGATTTCATGCACTTAAGGCCAATAAGTCTGAAGTGAAAAATTGCACTTCAGATGCACTTAAGGCCAAAAGGTCTGAAGTGCAACAAACGTTTGGCTACACTTAAGGCCAATAAGTCTGAAGTGAAAAATTGCACTTCAAATGCACTTAAGGCCAAAAAGTCTAAAGTGCAAACATACGTTTTGCTACACTTAAGGCCAATAAGTCTGAAGTGAAATATTGCACTTCAGATGCACTTAAGGCCAAAAGATCTGAAGTGCAACAAACGTTTTGCTACACTTAAGGCCAATAAGTCTGAAGTGAAAAATTGACTTCAGATGCACTTATGGCCAAAAGGTCTGAAGTGCAACCAACGTTTTTATGTAATTAAGGCCAAATAGGCCTGAAGGGCAAATTGCCCAGAAACAGAAATTTGTTCTTCGAATTATAACAATCCAATATACGATTTAATACTTAAATCTACTCCAAATGAGCTATAATTTGAAACATAACAAATATCATCAGGAACAAACTCCAATTATCAATTTGTCAAAACAACAATAAATCTAAAGAACCCATTTTGCAATTAAGAAAAATAAGAAGAAGAAACCCCAAGTAATAATAAAAAATAAAGCGTCATAACAGCTCACTATTGTAAAACATCATAAACTACATTAAAATATGTTCACAACTACCATATAAGATCATTGTCACCCGAAGAAGAAGAAGAAGAAGAAGAAAGAGTTTAAAAAATGGGTACAAGTTAAAACTTTTTTAAAAAGTGAGTATAGGTTAAATGGGGGCGACCAAATAGGATGCCCCGTGCAATTTTTACATATTTAGGTAACTCAAACCAACGTTATGTCTGGGTCACACTAGTGCTCATGAACAAGATGTTTTAACTTAACATATTTAGTTAAAAAAATGAAGAAGACCAGACTAAGCTAGCTAAAAATTGCAGAGATATAATGTATGCTAGGGAAGGTATAAGGCAAAGTAAACGATATTCCCTCCTTGGATCCCTCTACGCATGAACTGTATTTTCTCCATTCAAAATTGACATTTTCTTGCATTTAACTCAATTAGTTTGACAATAGAAGGTCTTTTTCATGTGCTTAGCTGGAATAGTAAGTTATATTAGGATATCTTACACTAGGGATACTTCAATCCAGTTGTTCAAACTATATGAAGCTAAAACTTCCATAATTATAGAGTTTTCCAGAACTTTATTATGTAGATATAGACAAAATATTCCTAAATTCTTGGACCATTTACAGCTAAGATGCTGCTGGAGATGATAATCAAGCAGCAGTAGTAAATAATTTAAGTTTCAATTCAAAGTCGTCGACCTTTTAGTTTTCTATAGTTTATTGCTGATCCTTTTTTTATCTCTTTTAATTTTTATACTAGTTAATCTTGGTATAAACCAAAGATTATCAAAGGCTCCCTCGTCTTTGCAGCCAAAAACATAAAAATTTGTTTAGTTAGCTAAGTATGAGGTAAGCAATGTTCACGAATAATGAAACAGCGTCATTTTAGTACTTAGGATAGTGTTATCCATAGCTGGAAATATTTTTTTAGAAGAAAATAAATTAAACATCCGTGAGACACGCTGATCTTAGCTAAGGAGTCACAGTTACCGGGGTTTTAGGGCATTGCAAGTAGACACATAATAGTTTTATTTATATATTCTTAATTTCTATGTAGAACGCCAGGTATTATTTATTCCAGCTCGTGAATTTATGCACCCTTTTTGTTTTAAAGGCGGATTCAAAATTTAAAGTTTTTGTATTTTTGAAGCACATAATTCTTTTCGTTCAGAAGCGATTTCAAAATTTTGAATTTTTGAATTTTAAATTCTCTGACATGACAGCTTACCGGATTGGAAATTAGATTATTGATAGAATATATTAAGTGAATTTCCAAATACATAATCTGGACCAAATTACGGATCCAGCCGAACTTGTAACTAGTGATGTAAATCCCTCAACTTTATGCTTATTGGGTTTTGAATTGATTATTTAAGCATAAAAGTGAAATCTTAATACAAATAGAGAGTCTAGATCAAAATTAGTAGATTCAAGAATTAACAAAACCCTAACTTCAACGTAGATCCGCCTTTTGCCAATATTCTGTAACTGTTTAATCAGATGTTCATATACGAAAGAAATTTTAAAAAAATTATGATGTATATTTGGCATGTGAAATATTCGCTTGTATACCTCTCTCCTTCCTCAAAATTAACGGCTCATCCAATCGCCAAAAAAATTGTTGAAAAGGAAAGCCACAGAAAAAAGCGCAAATCTTACATAATCCAAATGTTATTAAATAAAAAATTACCAATGCGATAACATTAATTAGAACATGTTAAACGCTGCACATGACACTTTGGAGAATGTCTTTAGCTTTCCCATGTTTTTCAATCTATTAGTTTCTGCTCACGTGCGTTACACGTGTATTCCATATCAATCAGTATAAATGCTTTAAAATAACATAATATTATTAAAATATATGTTAGGTTTAAACAAAACTTAATGAAAAAAGTACAAACTCAAAAAATGAAATGTTAATCTCATTTTAATGGCATGGGTGTTGAACCAAAATGATGGAATATCTTCTAAACCCGCATCAAAAAAACTTGCTCAAAGTTTTCATACATTAATATGTAATAAAAAGAGGTCCTGATTTTACAATCCAATAATGTGCTAATAATTATTCTAAGCAATATATGCTATTCAACCCATATTTCAATGGAGTACTCCAACCAATTCCACGTGTTGTTAAGGAAATCAAAAATTACTTCTTTTACTTAGTTTTGATAAACAACCATGCATAAACTATAAAAGAATAAAATTAAGAGAACGATGATTATTTTTCTTAATATAATTTTATTTTATTTTTAAATTAAAATACAGTTTATGAAAGATAAACCGCAGATGAAAAGATTTGCCTCTACAAATATATAATACAAGTATTGAGTAATTGACTTTATTTCCTTTTTTTCATTAAAAAAAAAATAAGTATACATACAATCAAGAATTTAATATGACAAATTATTAGCACCAAATAACAATGAAGAACATTAATAATACGTAGCATAACTGCTACATTCAAGTGACAGAATCACCAAAAAATCATAAAGAGCCAAATGATTTTTTACCTGACTATCCAAAGAGTATACATAGACTCTAAATAAAATAATATCAGTTCTATCGCTGCCAAGAGAAAAATTTAAGACCAATCATTAAGTTTCGAAGAGTAAGAAAATATAATTAAATAAAGATGATTAAAAAAGGTTGAGTTCAAACATATAATGGTGAAAATTAATATTTAATTTCTTATCATATGCATAGAGTGCAAATAACAGTTACAGTTGAAATATTTTTTTTATAGCTATAATGCTTTTAATCTCAGATCAACACCGGTGAGTATGGTGATGAAACTATTTAGAAACGTAACTTTGTTTCTATAATTAGTGTACTATATGAATTCTCCGGAATGAACATCTTTATAGAGAGGAACATCAAAGTCTAATTAAAAGAATATTAGGAGGAGACAACGTTTTACCCCAAAGCACATAAAAAACTCAATATAAATTAATCCTCTCCATGAACCAATATCATTGTTGTAGACTTGCTCAAGTACAGTTCAAAGTGAAATATTGCATGATCATATATGCCAAGATTTTCTTGTCGTAAAATGTTTGACACTACAAACAAATACAAATAGATTATCAGATAACTAAATATGATTAATTTGCTCTCCACATTAAAGAAAATCATAGCTACGCAAATAAAGATCCTTTATATGGTACGAAGCAAACATACTATATAGCATTTCAGTGTAGACAGGTCCACGCATCCAGCAACTCTCCGGAGAATAATAGATCATTTAGAAAGTGAGACTACGTACATGATTTTAGATTTGTTAAAAAATATAATAATAAAAAAACAAAAAGTAATCCGCATACCTGGATCACTTTTCAAGAAGTGACAGTATTGTAGGGAACCAAAAGTATGTTCTCGTGCTGCTTCACCACCACATCAAAAAGAATAATTCAGCTGAACAGCTAGCTACTCCTTTCTATAAAGACCTTTTCAAATTATAACTGCTCAAATTTTTCATGTATGACGAGTGCAAAACCGTTTTAGGCTCGCTAGTCAAAGATAGTATAGTATTAAATCGTCTCCACAGGGATTGTTTAAATAATATTCTAATAAATCATCAGCTTAACACTATCCAGGATAATAAATTTTTGATTGAGGTTATTATCTACTACAAATAAAAGTAAAATTATCAATTGTACGAAACTAATGACACTTAAATGACTAGTAGCAACAATTGAATATCAGGGTGAGAAGTAAGGGTTGTGACAGGATATGTGATCAACTATTATTCCGGGTAACTCTGGGTTAAGTTCATTCTTGATTTCTATTGACTCCTTCGGTTTCAACAGATGATTAGGATATCTTAGGGATTCAAACTCTTCTTCCGAATGAATGAGAATTCCCTTAATCTACCTATAACAGGTCCTATGGACATATGCACAAACACAGTGAATGAATGATCCTTCGAAGAACAACTCTCGATTATTCTTCTGAACTAGGTTAATTGATAACTCTCTAAGCTCTTTCAATTACCTAGAAAATACGTAAAATCAACCTAAACGATATGGCACAATGCAAATTGCAGCAACACTTCTCTTTCAATTGAAGAACCACAATAATCCTTGCAATTCAATCAATAGCTAGTTCAATGAATTCAGGCAATTAACAGAGAGTAAAACCCAAAACAATAGTCAAATCACAATATCTGTCAATAACCCTAAGCGAGATTACTCCATAATAGAAAAAGTATTCATCACAAGAGCATTAAAAGACCAAGAAGACATTACAATTCTCAAATTTAAACAAACTTCCGTATTGAATGAATTGGATCAAGTCTTTTGCGTTTTCGTTGTTTCCTTCCTTCTTCTCTCCCAAAAGCTGCTCTCAAAATCCAAGATACCCTCTTTTTAGATGAGCTGGGCTTCATATAGGTCAAGAGGAGTCACCTCAGAAATTACCAAAATAAGCTCGGGAAAATTTTCGGACCAGACGTGCACGGCCGCGCACCTGGGCAGGTGATTGCGCACATGGCCGCGCACTTTAGATGGTCTTCTGCTCCACTTGCGCGCCTAGTGCGCGGTCGCGTACCTGGGTGGCTTCCTGCTCCATTCTTCGTTTCTCTTCGTCAAGTGCATAATTGTCCGTTGATCCTCGATTGTGATCCTCACTTAATCCATGGGCTTTTACTCAGACTTCCATGCTCCAGAATAGCTCGAATTAACTCCAAAACCTCATCGTAACTCGGAATAGCTCCTATAAAGCATAAAGCACACACTCAGTGCAAAATAATACCATTTAAAGCTCAAACACTAGTAAAGTGCAGCAATTTAAAGTGCAATTCATGGCCAAAATACGCAATTATAGCCTACCATCAACACCTCACACTTAAACCATTGCTCGTCCTCGAGCAATCAAACTACACTTCACTTAAAATACATTTTATTATTTTTTTCAACAACGCTCAAGACTCATCACACCAAGACTCTTTAAAAAAGATTAAGTACAATATTTAACATCTTAACCTCAAGATTTGACTCAAAATAACCACGCATTATCTATAATCCGCTCACTTACTCTAACACAGAGGTCAAGCATTACCTTTCCTTCGTGAATCTAGTGCCCTCACACAAACATAAAGAGTAATTCCACACATAAAAGACATTAAGAACAATTAGAAACTCAAGATAGAAGGAATTCACTCACTCTCAGAAATAACATTCATATGCCGCACAAGATAAACCATATGCTTGCCCGTAGTGTACTACTCTACTAATTGAGCTCATTCGGTCAAGGTTCAAGTAGGACTTTCGTGGTTGTAATATAGGCTGTGGGACGGGTAGAATACATGTGGATATAAGAGTAACTACACATTCCTAAGCACTTTCAATACATATATTTTACCATTCAACCCCACACTTATGTCAAACAATACTCCACCTTTACATCAAATTATATTAACTCCCTATTTCTTTAAGTACAATTACACCAAAAGTCACCATTATCAAAGAATATTTGGCACAACAATTCACTTTTTTCTTTCTTCTGATTTTTTTTTCTCAATTCAAGTGGCGCTTACTTTTTCAAACTAGTGCACCTGTCTCCTTAGTTCATTAGTTCCACTCAAAAGCCAAACCAAACATACCACCCTTCAAATTTACAAAGTTCACAACAATTTCAAGTGCTCGTAGGAGGTAAAGGTTCAAATAGAGGGTCAATTCAAACAAATGGGTAAGGCTTGTAATGTGGTTGCCAAAAAAATAAGATTACATGCTCAAAGGGGTTAACTAAGATACATACCAATTAGGTGGATAAGGCATATAACTGGCTCAACAAAGAAATGCCTATATCACTTCTAAGACTGAATTGAACTATCATTTCACTTTGCAAACACATAGGAAAAGTTCTAGACATCAAATGCAATGCAATGAATAATACAAAACCTCACCCACACATGGCACATACTCACTCAGGATCGGACTCATCAGGACACTCCAGTCAAAGCAGTTAAGCAAAGTCAAGAACATACAATTTAAGGTACTTCTACGAGAGTAAAAAACTGAGCCTAAGCATTACAGCTAGAGTACTGACTATTCTCAAAGCATAATAGAGTCCAAAGATGTTGCTTTCCATTCAAATCAGAGCCAAGGGTACCTAATCCTAATAGGAGAAAAAAATAAAAAAATAAAACTAATTACACCGGTTCAATCAAAACCCTTGAAAAAGAAACGTGGCACAAAGAAAATCCAACGGGGAATTAATACACTACCTAATAAGAGAAAATCTTTTTTTTTCTTTATCTTTCGATTTTAATCCCTTAAGAAACTCGTCGAATGATATCCATTGTTCGAAAAATAAAAAATTATAAAAGTTTTATGTATTTTTATTTTTTCATCTATCTCTAACTACTGCAACTAACAATAACAAACTACACAAAACGCATATACATAGAACATACAAATATTCCCCGCCCAACACTTTAATTAGTGGCATGTCCCCATGATACACAAAGAAAAATGCAAAGGTGAAGAAAACTCCCCTGATCAAGTCAGTCTGTGTCGGAGACGGTTCCTGGGTCCAGATGACAAGCCTGGCCAAGTGCACGCAGCCATGCCATAATCTTCTTCTCAGATTTGGCATTCTGTGTAGCAAGGCGTCCACTCGAGTACCCAAATCAGTGACAGAAGTACGCATTCCCCCCATCTCCTACTCTAAAGCACTCATTCTCGTGTCATAACCGCCACCTGAAGTTACCCCAACACCTGGCTCGTGTGGTGGAGAAGCAGCAACATCCTCATTACCCTCTTCCTGCGCATTAGATTCCTCGCTATCCGCCTCAGCGGGCCCAGCAGGGTCCTTCGCGATTACAACCTTATCAGCCCAAAATTTATGTTTGCGCTTTACTTTTCTATCCAAGTCCTTGTTTTTCTGTACTCGAGCCCTATGGCATAATCGAGTGACTACTAATGGGAAAAAGAACCCATACCTCTGCACAGTATAGCCAATCAACATCTCGTCCTAAATGATCTGAGCCACATCAAAATTGTGGCCATTGACAAAGCACCAATCAGAGCCGCCCGAGGACCATTCACCTCAATTGTGTTTCCTGACTGCAGCAGGCAGTTATTGATAATGTAGAGCCAGTACTTCCCTTCAAAGGTCAGCGAAGCTGAGTGAAATTTTCTCCCCTCCTTTATCCACACGATCTCCTTGTTAGGTACACAAATGGTTGCGAAGAACAGACGCTACAAGTATGGTTCTCTGCTGTGCGTGGCATGGTAGTCATTTGTATCCGGATCTTCCACGAATTCCGAAAATTGATAGGCCCTTCGGATGGCCTCTTTGGAGAAGTCCACTCTTTTCTTCTTGACTGTGCAGACATGGGCATCATGTTCCGGGTAGTTTGCATAAAACTCCCGACCAACCATTAAGTTCGCTTTGTCAGGTTCTTCAAAGAATATCCTCAAGCCACGCCCGACCAATTCATCATACACACGGGGACAGTCATTCTGCAGGGACCCAATATCAATTCCCCTCTCCAGAGTGTGCTTCTTGCTTACCTTTTGTTGGAATCATTATAGGGCTTTCCAAGAAACAAATTTGTTCTGATCATACAGACGAGCAGATGCCGAAGGTCGTGACTGAGATGTGCCCGCTTGACCACTTGTGGAGGCACCTGTGGTTTTTCGTTTCTTCGATGGTGCCATAGTACCTGCAACAAACTGCCAATTATTAGATAATGAATCACACGGCGAACCAAGAGAGGCTACTTAGACTTCACCCTTACACTTGGTCACAACATTAAACCCCCAATCTCATTGAGGCAATTTCACAAACACATAACAAGCACAGTTCTTCCTAACCCCCACAACTCAATTTCAGCCCTAATTAGACTAAGGATACACTAATGTCACATCCAGCCACTATATGGTCAGTCCCATGGGGAAACTCGACTTCCCACGCCACAAGACAAGGAGCATTAAAGGAGAGAACACAAAAACAAAAAGATATCTGCTCCAACACTAGTAAAATCAAATACAATAACTAAGAAAAGAGAGAGAAAAAGCATCTCACTTACGTGAAGGGACTTGGGAGAGAAAACACGTGAGGTTGGGTGAAGGGAGAAGAGGATAGGGGTGGTGTGATGTTGTTTGTCTTATAGAGAGAGGATGAGAGAGGGGGGTCGAATTAGGGTTGTTTAGTGTAAGGGAGAGAAAGAGGGAATTTTAGAATTGGGGATTTGAGAGGGGAAAGTCCGAAATTAAAAGGGAAAAACTTACCTGATGCGTACCAGATGCACAGTCAGGGTGCGATCGCGCACGAGGTCGCGCACTTGAGGTAGAAAACTAGTGAATTTGTGCGACCAGGTGCGCAGTCAGTGCGCGGTCGTGCACGTCTCGATTTGTATAACGTTGCCTGTTGCACGAGGTGCCCCCCCCCCCAGGTGTGCGGTCGCGCACGGATACACTCAAAAGGGGTCTTTTAGACACCTTAATTTCTACCTTCCACGGCATGTACCTTCCTGCACCTAGCACATCAAACTATACACTAATTTCTATCTACTCTACACTATAAATAAAAGTGAAAAATCTAACTAATAGAAGAGTTAGAAGTAGCTGTGAGTTATAGTCGTCAGTTTGACTCAACCGGGCATCCTCAACGGATTTTGATGCTCGATGATTGCTGAGCAAACCCTCCAGCAAGATATGATTTTAGTTTGTGCCCATTCACTTTGAAACTTTCCGTTCCATCCTGGTTGTGGATCTCAATATCCCCATATGGTGATACATGCTTCACCATGATCCCGTCCATCTAGACTTAAATTTTCTGGGGAACAATCTGAGTTTACTATTGTACAGTAAGAATCTGTCCCCTTCATGAAACTCCTTTGGCTTAATCATACGATCATGCCACCTTTTAGTATTTTCCTTGAAAATCCGCGCATTTTCATATGCGTCTAGTCTAAACTCCTCCAATGCATTCATTTGCGCCAGTCTGTGTTTACCTGCAAGACGAAGATCAAGATTAAGCATCTTAATTTCTCAATAAGCTTTATGTTTTGTCTCAATAGGTAGGTGACACGATTTTCCGTACACTAGTTTGAATGGTGAAGTCCCTATGGTTGTCTTGAATGCAATTCTGTACGCCCATAGAGCCTCTTCCAACTTTACTGACCAATCCTTACGAGAAGCACTAACCGTCTTTTCAAGAATTCGTTTAATTTCACGGTTAGCCTATTCGACTTGTCCACTAGTCTGGGCATGGTACGGGGTTCCCGTTTTATGTGTGACCCCATACTTGGAAAGCAGTGCAGCAAACTGCTTGTTCATAAAGTGTGATCCATTGTCCTTGATAATTACTCTAGGTGTCCCAAAGTGGGTAAAGTAGGTCCTAGTAGGGACTGCTTCGACCCACTTAGAAACGTAGTCAACGGCTACTAGGATATACTCATAAGAGTGTGACGATGAGAACAGACCTATGAAGTCAATGGCCCAAACGTCAAAAATTTCATATACTAGAATGGAGTTGAGAGGCATTTCATCCCTCTTGCTAATGTTACCTGCCCGTTGACACTTGTCACATGCAGCTACATACGCTCTCGTGTCTTTTTACAAGGTAGGCCAAAAGAAATCGGCTTTCATGACCTTCGCTGCAGTGCGATTCCTGCCATAGTGTCCTCCAGCTGCTCCATCATGGCAATGAGACATAATGCTTGCCATTTCGCCTTCAGGCACACATCTTCGAATCACACCATTTGCACACAATTTAAATAAGAAAGGGTCATTCCAAAAATAACATCTTACCTCAACTTGCAGCTTCTTTTTCTGATCTGAGGTTAAGTCGTGTGGTAGATATCCACTAGCCAAAAAGTTGGCTATGTCGTCGAACCATGGTGGCCTATCTGAGACTGCTGCAATGGAAAAAATCTGCTCAACCGGAAACTCTTCTCAAATATCCACTGCTTCAACAGCCACTTGATTTTCTGTGCCCTTCTTGTCCTTGATTTCTAGATCAAATTCTTCCAGCAACAATACCCACTGCATCAGACGTGGCTTGGACTCTTTCTTATACATCAAATATTTCAGTGCTGAGTGATAAGTATGCACTATTAACTTGCTTCCCACCAAATAGAATTTGAACATGTTGAAAGCAAAGACTACTGCAAAGAACTCCTTCTCTGTGGTAGCATAGTTCACCCGAGCATCATTCAAGGTCCGGTTTGCATAGTAAATGGGTCGGAATAGTTTATCTCTCCTCTTCCCCAACACTGCTCCTATTGCCACATCGTTGGCGTCGCACATTATCTCAAAAGGCTCACTCCAGTTAGGAGTCACCATTATGGGGGCACTCACTAGCTTCTCCTTGATCAGTTCGAATGCTCTAAGACACTCAACATCAAATACAAATTTTACATCCTTGGCAAGTAATGCAGTCAAGGGCTTGGTATGCTGGAAAAATTCTTAATGAACTTTCTATAGAAACCGGCATGCCCCAAAAAACTTTTGATGCTCTTCACTGAGGTTAGTGGCGGGAGCTTGGCTATCATGTCTACTTTAGCTCTGTCAACTTCAATACCTTCAGCTGTGACTTTATGGCCCTGGACTATCCCCTCGACTTCCCAGGTGGTAGATGAAGAAGAATTCGAGTTATCTTTCTTGAATTCTTCTTCATCTACCACCTGGTTCTCATTTTCCAATGCCTCAACTTCCTTCTTGATCTCAGGATCTTCATTCTCTGTTGTCCTTAATTAACTAATGCATCTCTCCAGTGAGTCACCTACCAACTTATCCAGTTTGTGTTGTTCAGCTAACTCTCTTACTACATCTAGTTTGAGACAAGCATAGGCAGATGCCTCATCACATGGGTATTTCATCATTCTCTTCATTTGAAACACCATTTTTCCGTTTCCCACTCGTACCATGAGTTGCCCCTCATATATATCAAGAATAGCCCAGCCAGCGCAAAGGAATGGTCTCCCCAAGATTAGAGGTACCTTCTTATTCTCTTCCATATCTACCACGATGAAGTCTACTAGGAAAATAAATTTGTCTACCCTTACCAGAATGTCTTCGATTGTGCCCTCCGGTATGATCATGGTTTGATCATCCAGTTGCAGGGATACTGGTACAGATTTGATCACTCCTAGCTCTCCTTCCAATTTCTTGAACACCAATAATGGCATCAAGTTAATGGATGCACTTAAATCGCACAAGGCTTTGTCAAAATTTTCGCTACCAACAAGCAAGGTATAGTGAAACTGCCAGGATCCCCATACTTCTTGGGAATTTTGTTCTGTAGAATGGAACTGCAATGGGCGTTGAGTTTGACCACTTTTGTTTCCTCGAGCTTCTTTTTGCTTGAGAGGATTTCCTTCAAGAATTTTGCATAGTCTGGCATCTATGTGAGCAACTCCGTAAACGGGATGTTCACATACAACTGTCTCAGCATCTCCAAGAACTTCCCAAAGCATTTGTCTAATTTCTCCCGCTTCATCTTTTGAGGAAAAGGTAACATTGGCATGTGCTTGCTTTCGTCAACTGCGCTGTTCACCTTCTGCTTATCAACATCCTTGCTGCTTATATTCTCCTTGGGCAAAGACTCACCGATTTTCTATTCTTCAGCTATATTGGTTGAGTTAATCTCCTTCTCATCCCTTGGTTTTGCCTTTGGCTCTGCTAATGTTTTCCCACTCCTGAGAGACACGGCTTTGATTTTCTCTTTTGGATTCTTTTCAGCGTCTGCCGGCAAAGTCCTCGGTGCTGACAACAATGTTGCAAGCTGCCCCATTTGTCTTTCTAGATTCGGAATCGTTGTGCCTTGCTCCCTGATAGGATCTCTTGAGTCTCAAGTTTTTCACCGGATTTATTTATAAATGCCTTTATTAGATCTTCTAAACTTGAGTTGTTGGGCTGTGGAGGTTGGTATGGTTGCCTCTGTTGAGTTTGGAAACCAGGAGGTCCTTGCACCGGTGCTCTGGGATTTTGCTGCTGCCATGAGTTCAAACTACCAGTTGAAGAACTCCATGAGAACCCTGGATGTCTCTGTCCCATAGAAATGAAATTACCACCTCCTTGGTAGTTGCCTCTGTTGAAGTTCCCCACAACGTTGATTTCCTCAGCTGTAGCTTGACACTCATGTGTCGGTTGTCCCAATCCACAAATGTCACATCCTAACTGTGGTTGATTTTGCACCTGAGATAGCGTCAGTTGTTTGATGTCCTTAGCCATAGTTGCAATTTGGGCCTGCATTGCTACCGACGATTCTACTTGGTGTACCCCTGCTAATCTTCTTCGATCCCCTTGATCAGTGGACCACTGTTTTGCATATTTAGATAGTTCATTCAAAAGAGTGACAATCTCTTCAGGAGCTTTTTTCATCAGAGGACCTGCAGCTGTACTATTAAGCAATCTCCTTGATGATGGGTTTAACCCGTCCCAAAAGTCCTTAAGTTGCATCCATTGCTCCATTCCGTTGTGAGGGCACCTCCGCAATAGCTCCTTAAATCTTTTTCATGCCTCAAACACTGTCTCTCCTTCACCTTTGTTGAAATTGAGAATCTCATTCCTCATCCTCCCATTCTTAGCAGCCGAGAAATATTTTTCCAAAAACTTGGTAGTCATCTCCTCCCACGTACGGATTGACCCTATGGGCAGACTTCTCAACCACTTCTTTGCATCATCCTTAAGTGAAAAAGGGAATGCTCTGAGGTAGATAGCATTGTGTGATGGTCCATCATAGTAGAATGTGTTCATGATTCCCTCAAAGTCCATCAGATGGTTGTTGGGATCTTCATTGGGTTTTCCTATGAAAATGCAAATGTTCTGAATAGTCTGGATGACTCCCTGTTTGAGCTCAAAATTGTTGTCATCGATGGGTGGGGGTCTCAAACTAGACTGTTGTTGGTTGTATACCGCTCTAGCATAATCTCCTAGCGATCTCCCAGGCCTAGGAACTACATTTTCAAATTCATCCTCGATCATGTTTCGGTTGGGATTGAACCTTCGCTCCTCATCAACCATTTCATCCGCAATTCTACGGGATGCTTCAGTTGCTAACCATGCTTCCTGTTGCTGAGCTTCTCTCTCGCAGCTAGGTCAATTGCCTCTTTAATGTTCACCGTTGTATTTAGAGTTGAGGGCTGACCCAATAACAATCCACTCGATCCTTTCTCTCTTCTCAACTGCCTCAGGTGATTGTATAACTCGAGGTCGTATGGAACCAAGTCCTTTGAAGAGGATCGAGTCATACACCGCTGAACTTAACATGTTTCCTGCACACAGATGAGAAGAGCGTAAAAAAGTAAAATAAAATAGAGTTGTTCCTGAATTAGCACTGAGAATTAATTTAAACACTATTAATCGCCAATCCCCAGCAACGGTGCCAAAATTTGACGAGTGCAAAATCGGTGTATAAAACTTAGGCTCGCTAGTCAAAAATAGTATAGTATTAAATCGTCTCCACAGGGATTGGTTTAAATAATATTCTAATAAATCTTCAGCTTAACAGTATCCAGGATAATAAACCTTTGATTGATGTTATTATCGACTATAAATAAAACTAAGATTATCAATTGTATGAAACTAATGACATTTAAATGACTAGTTGCAACGCTTGAATATCAGGGTGAGAAGTAAGGGTTGTGACAAGATATGTGATCAACTATTGTTTCGGGTAACTTTGGGTTAAGTTCATTCTTGATTTCTATTGACTCCTTCGATTTCAACAGATGATTAGGGTACCTTAGGGATTCAAACTATTCTTCCGAATGAATGAGAATTCCCTTAATCCACCTAATAACAGGTCCTATGAACATATGCACAAACACAGTGAATGAATGATCCTTCGAAGAATACCTCTCGATTATTCTTCTAAACTAGATTAATTGATAACTCTCTAATCTCTTTCGATTACCTAAAAAAGGCGTAAAATCAACCTAAATGATATGGCACAATGCAAATTAATGTAACACTTCTCTTTAGATTAAAGTAAAACCACAATAAGCCTTGCAATTCAATTAATAACTCATTCAATGAATACGGACAATTAACAGAGAGTAAAATCCAAAACAATAGTCAAATCACAACATCCGTCAATAATCCTAAGCGGGATTACTCCATAATGGAAAAAGTATTCATCACAAGAGTATTATAAGAACAAGAAGACACTACAATTCCCAAATTCAAACAAACTTGCGTATTGAATTAATTGGATCAAGTCTTTTGCGTCTCCGTTGTTTCCTTCCTTCTTCTGTCCCAAAAGTTGCTCTCAAAATCCAAGATACCTTCTTTTTAGACGAGCTGGGCTTCGTATAGGTCAAGAGGAGTCGCTTCAGAAATTATCAAAATAGGCTTGGAAAATTTTCAGGACCGGACGTGCGTGGCTGCGCACCTGGGCAGGTGATCGCGCACATGGCCGGCACTTTGTACAGTCTTCTGCTCCACTTGCGCGCCCAGTGCGTGATCGCGCATCTTGGTGGCTTCTTGCTTCATTCTTCATTTCTCTTTGTTAAGTGCATTATTGTCCGTTGATCCTCGATTACGATCCCCACTTAATCCATGGGCTTTTGCTCATACTTCAAAGCTCCAGAGTAGCTCGAATTAACTCCAAAACCTTACCTAACTCGGGATCGCTCCTACAAAGCGTAAAACACACACCCAGTGCAAAATAATATTATTTAAATCTCAAACACTAGTAAATTGCAGCAATTTAGAATGCAATTCATGGCCAAAATACGCAATTATAGCCTTCCATCAATGTACTTTTTGGAAAAAGGAAGAGAAGGTTGGTTAATAATTAATTAAGATAATAATTGTTAACACATTGCAGTTTGTATTGGATATTGGATGATGAAAGAAAGTCCAAGACATTGAATAGACATTACTAAGGGAGCATCGTTTAGCACTTCCGTTACCAATACCAAATGTTATACCTATTGAGTGTCTTAATTACCATTTTGCTTACTCATTGTGTAACACCTCCTTTTTCGCGAGGCATAACGGATAGGGAGTTTTTTCAATTAAAGTGACATTATTCGAAATGGAATTATTTATTTATTTAAGAGTCGCCACTTGGAATATTTATGATGGTATCCCAAGTCACCTGTTTATTTTAAAATTCCAAATCGAGAAAATTGACTCAATTTTTGGTTTGCGAACAAAGAAGAACGGGTAAGGAATTCTGTTAACCTTGGAGAAGGTATGAGGCACTCCCGAGTTTCGTGATTTTAGCACGGTCTCTTTACAATCTACACTTGACCTATTAATTGACTATTACGTATTTTAGAACCTACGTGCATTTTGCCCTTTACCGCTTTTATTTATTATGGCGTTATGGATTTATCTTTGAAACGGATCACATGTGCGTAAATCCGTTTTATTTGGGGCGCTAAGATCGTGTCACACGTGCATGTACACAATTAATCACGCTTTATTAATTGTTAAGATTGTTTAGCCAAAGTCGCGTGAACGCGTACTTCGATTTAGTTTTGGGATCATAATTATGTCTCGTGAACGTGTACATAATCGCGAAAGTAGATTAGGAGCGCGCCTAAAGAAAACTACGGATGTTCAAGGCTATTAGGTTGGCTATTGTTTGAGGTCGATGTGGAAATACATCATTATGGGATGAAGGACTGCGAACAATAGATATAAATAGCTAAACTATGTTGGAGTTGTTAGTTGATTTCTAAGGCTAGCTCATTTAAAGATTATTCGACATTGACGGAAGATAGTCAGTTAAGGATGAACTAAAATTGATCACAAAATATTTAGAATTGATCACGAACTAAAATTCTAAATAGAACCTGCCAATCCAAAAAGGCCACCGGCTCTACATCATAAGTCAAATCCCCATCAAACTGAACCGTGTTAAAGTCCAAAACATGAGATGGATCACCGAAATACTTCCAGAGCATAATAAATAAAACATTGGATTAACACTCCATAGACTAGTGTGGCAAAATGTAAGCTTGTAAGCCACATCTCCAATCCTCTCAAGCACCTTAAAAGGGCACTTGCCCTTCTTCCTGAACCTCATAACACCCTTCATGGGTGACACTTAGAGCAATACCTTCTCTCCCACCATGTAGGCAACATCACGAACCTTCCGATCGGTGTAACTCTTCTAGACTGTGTCGTGCAAAGCCGATCCTGAATCAACTTAACATTTTCCAAAGCATCATGAACCAAGCCAGTACCTAATAGCCGAACCTCACCCGGCTCAAACCAACCAACTGGAGACCGACACCTCCTTCCATACAAGGACTCATATGGAGCCATCTGAATACTCGATTGGTAGTTGTTGTTGTTGGCAAACTCTGCAAGCGGTAGAACTAATCCCAAGAACCCCCGAAATTCATGACACAAGCGCGTAGCATATCCTTCAATTTCTGAATAGTGAGCTCGGACTTTTTGTCCATCTGAGGGTGGAATGTTGTACTATACTCAACCGATGTGCCTAACTATCGCTACACTACTCTTTAAATCTGCGATGTGATCTGCGTGCCCCGATCTGAAATAATAGACACGGGCACTCCGTGAATGCGAGTAATCTCGCGGATATAGATCTCAGCCAACCGCTCCAAAGAATAGGTAGTCCCAACTGGAATGAAATGTGCGGACTTAGTAAACCGGTCCTATAATTCTATTTAAAATTTTTACATGGTTTCACATTCAGCTAGGGAACCAGAAATATTTAAACAAATCTTCCAAACAAGCAAAACACGAGTACTCAATTTATGGAATGAATCCATTACATCAATAATAAACATGCGTGAAAACTTTATAAAAGAAAAACCATCATCTCCAACAGTCTAGATTTCCAGTTCCCTAAACAGTAGATTCGTATTACTCTTGCCCTCCATACGCTTCTCAATCAAATCTCATATCCTGAATCATTTCATTCGATTTAACAATAAGTAAATAGATCTTTAGATCACCCTCTAACATGATATATACAATGTATTCAACTTATAACTCAAAGGACTACATTCCAAACAATAATCAAACAGACACAACTTGATGATTTTTCAAATAAATTTACAACATTGAAACTCAACAAAGCAGTCAACAATTTTGTGCTGCAAATAAACTGAACTATTTGATTGAGTAAGGTACCTTTTTATAGCAGAATTAGACAAAAGAAAATAAATCTCTAAAGTTGGGAAGGAGTAACAACAAGAGCAAACGCAGCAGCAGAAAACAACACAGGCAGCTTTAAAACTTCATTCCCAAAAATCCAAAAATAAACCAGAACTAAGAAAACAGTATTGATGAATTCTGGTTTCCACTTTCAGAATGTTTTCTGTGAGAAGAAACGAGTGAGGAGATGGAATGTGTGTATTTCTGCAGGAATCGGTCTATTTTTTAGAGTGTAGGGACTGTCCTATATGAGACAAAAGGGAAGGAAATATAGGAGAATATGTCAGCTATAATTAGGGGATAAGACATCTTTTTTAAATGAAAATGGACAACTGTCCTATTTTAACATCTTTCCCTAACAACTGTCCCTTTTCAGCATCTCTTAAGTTCTGAAATTACCTCTTTTTAACCCAAAATTACCTGAATTCCCTTTTAGTTACATTTCCAAATCTTTTATTCTATTCTAGAACCTTTTAAGTAGCCAAACAGAAAGATTCTTTTATTTTCCTACTTCATCTAACCCCCTAAAGTTCCAATTATGACAAATAGTCACTCTAAAAACAAACACATACGGATATAAACAAAACCCTAATGCAACAACCAAACCATTTCAATTAAAATTGATTAAACTTATGCAATTTAAACTAATTAACATAATTGAACTTAACTGATTATTCCAGAACTAATTAACCTAAACAAAATAAACATTCAATCATAGTAATTACTATTAAATGCAAGATTAATAATCAATTAAAACTAACGAGAAAGGAGATGACTACCTTGAAGAGTGTGAAAATTTGAAACTTTGACTGGTCAGCCGGACTCCGATGTCTTCGACACGAACTGAAATTAACATCAACAATCGATTAATGTGATTTTCAGCTTGAATCGAACCTTGAAGCTTGAAGAATTAAAAAAGGAAAGAACCTAGGATTTCTGGGAGTTTTTAAATCTGAAATTCGTGGAGATCTAAATGGTTTTTGAAGAAACAAAAAGGTGATATAGGATGAAGAAGAGATGGGAATTATAGGTAAAGATTTAGGGCTATTTAGGGTGGTGGCCGGCGGTGAGGGATTTGGGTATGAGGGAGGCTAGGGTTTGGACAGTTAGAGGGAGATGGGAGGGAGGGAATGAAAATTCTCTTAGGGTTTTGGGGGGG
>MCJB01013149.1:41282-64045 GCA_002018475.1 Nicotiana obtusifolia | reverse complement strand
GGAGGGGTTCCGTTTGGACATATTTAAGGGGAAAGGGGGTCGGTTGCGAGCCGTTCGATCTGGGGTGATCAACAGCTAGGATTGATAAAAAGGAAAACAGGGTCGTTTTGGTTTTTTTAAGGGGGAGTTTGGGTCGGTTTAGCTTTAAAGGGGACTAGGCTTGGGGCGGATTTGAAAGGATTGGGCCGCTGAGATGGCTTTTGGTCCAGTTCTGAATAAATGAAACAAAAATCCTTGTTTTCCTTTCTTTGTTTCTTTTTCTTTGATTTTAAATTCTAAACAAATTAATTAAATCCTAAATTAAATCCTAATTCAAATCTAATTTGCAGAATTAAACCTAACTATCTATTTTTAATATTTAAATAATTAATTAACTTAACACTAATGAAAGAAAATTATTAATTTACAACTAAAAGCTAAAAATGTAAAAATGACCATTATATTTTGTGATTTTCATTTGATAATTCACTTAACTAATGTAATCAAATCCTAAATGCAATTAAGATCTAAAATGCTATGAGATGAAGAATCGAACATTTTTATGATGTTTTATTTATGATTTTAAGATATTAAATATGCACAAAAAATGCAACTAAATGCAAACAATCAAGTAAAAAGGAATTCCTAAAATTCTATAAAATCAAAAACAATTAGAAAAATTTATTTTTGTGAATTTTTAGGAGTATTTTCATAGGAAAAAAATTACGTGCTCATATATTGTACAATATTTACTACTCTATATATATATATATATATATATATATATATATATATATATATATATATATATAGAGAGAGAGAGAGAGAGAGAGAGAGAGAGAAGGGATAAATATAAAGGATAATTTGATCATTCAATTTTTAAAGAATTTTTAGTAAAATAACTTTACCTAAAAGCCTTCAAACTTATAATATAATATGATCTTTCAACTATTTACGTTTCACATATTCGTAAAGTGTTAAAACGTAGTTCAATATTATTCCGTTACTAAGGAAATTGCCTGTTAAATTAAGTCTCTGTGACTGTTCCGTTGTGAACTATTTCTATTGTAGTAGCTTTTATCTCATTTCAACCACGCCGTTCTACCATTAATCCGTACTTGTTCAGCTGCCTACTTACGAATGATAGTTTAAATAATTAATTAATTAATTCCGATATATGTTAGTGATGGATGTGTCAGCTGACATGGTGTGCAATGTACCTGGCAACTAACAATTGTTAAGTGTGAAAATTTAAAGTTAAAGAAGTTTAGCATTCTTGATTTGTGGAGTTCATTGGATGCGCACCTTTCTGGATAGTGTGCAGAAAATTAACATCTAGTTTATCCGTTCCATATAATATAATATTCTAACCCCGTTACTTTATTGTGGGATTAGAGAATACTTCCTTGAGAAACCAACATACAGTTACTAATATTTTATAATTGGCTTAACAGCATTTTGTAATTCCATGAATAACCTGCGGAGATCATTTTTGGACGTAAAATGCTTTTATTTTGAATTTATTCATGTAAAATGTTTAATATACTCCGTAATGTACTAAGTTGATATACTCTAAATTTCGGTTTGGTGTGATTGTTTCTTGAAATAAATCTGTAAAGATAAAAATTGCAAGAAATATAAATAGTAACTGCTAGCAATCACCCCATACTAGTGTTATGCCTAAACCAAACTTTTAGCCGTAAATTAATAAAGAATATTTTTTAAAAGGCGAATATATATATTTTATTATGAAGGTCTTTGAATTAATTTCTGTTCCTTAAAATGAGTTATTGGACCTATAATTCATTCTGGTCTTACAAATAACCTTCTGCCTGTTTTTAATCACATGTGTTGAAGTTGGTCATTTTCAGCTATAGCTTCTCCTTCTAATGCATAAAGTAAGTGGGTTTAAGTGAAATGGTTCTCACTTCCCATTAGATTTCAGTAGTTGTTTTTTAATATCATTTATGAAGGGTCTTAATAACTTAGGAAGCACATCACATATACGAGAGTAATTTCACAAAGATTTCTAGTTGCGACACCCAAGATAAATTTCACGTCGATAAAATATGGAGAGACGTTGAGTATATAAATAAATAAACCTTAAATTTTAGTGATATGTTTTTAAAGTCGTGCGAGCCTAGGGTCAAAGCAGACAATATCACAAGTGGACTAGACTACTACATATGGTGTCAGAGTCACTCCACATGTAAACTTAATTGATGGTGGGAGAAATCTCAATGGTAAACTGAATTTAGGTGAATCTAACATCTTTGAGAAGATAGTGGAGCAAACCTCAACGAGGATGCTGACTAAGGGGTATATGTGACAACATAGAGAATCATTTACCGATAAAACACAGGAGAAATGTGAGGTACATAAGTAAACAAGCTTTAAACTTTAATAACATATTCTAAAATCGTGCACGTATAAGCCCAAAACAAATAATATTATTGGCGGATTATGCTGATATAGTAATTCTATAAAAATTATAACAAAAAGCCAGAATTCTTAAGTTAAGTTTCATTTCCTCTATATCACTTCAAAAAACTGCACTATTTTGCTACTGATAGTGTGATTTTACGATTTCCTGTTTTGTTCTGTTTGTAAAATTACATAGCAAAGAAAAGTAGTGCTAAGTGCTAAAGCAAAAGAGCGTAAAGCATAAAAGGTTAAAAAAGAAAAAAGAAAGAAGTGGATAAAAGCGTATTAATATAGAAAAAACAGTTGTCACGTGATAGCTTGATCCAGCTGGCTTATAAAATCTTCCAGCTCTCTCTTTCTTGGGCTGCAGCCATATATATCTCACGAGACTTTTGTGTGTCCACTAACTAGCTACCCTAGGATGCTTCTCTCTTATTTCAAATTAATTAAATGGATAGGAAAACAATTACCACTACTGCTCTATCATTTTAAGAGATAGGTTCCGTTCCGACTTTAACAAATCAGTGTAATAAGCTACAAATTTTACATCCCTATATGAGGAAAAATTCAAACTAATTAAATACTATTACTTTTTCGCTCTTGAATTCTTTTCAAATTTATCGTTAGTCACATGTTTTTATATTTTTGTGCTGGAGATTAAATAGAAAGTGTGCTTTTGATATGTTCCATATTGGACTAAAGAAATATTGTTATGTTTTTATATTTAGTCATATATTGCCATATTTAAGAAAAAACAAATGGAATATAATTCTAAAGAATTTTTCAAACAAGACTGTTCACTCACATTTCTCAATACTCCTTTTGCCAGCTAGACTCTTTTTTTCTCGTCATATTTCCACACACGTTTCCCAATAATTGCCTCTTATTATCCAGCCTGTACCCAATAGCCTTTTTTTCTTTTTCTTTTTCTCTAAGTTGCAGTAGCCTCAACGTCTAAAATTCTATACTTTCTAAATCCCCAACATACCCTTTGGGTCGTTTGGTATGAGATATAAGATACCTAATAAATTTATACCGCCAATCAAATAAGCTATAAATTTAATCTCAGACTTAATTTAGAATATTTCATCTTATCTCACCTTATCCCATTAAATGTAAAATTATTTTATTTTATATCTCATGTGATATAAATTAGTATTGAAATTATAATCCCAGAATTATAATTTCGAAATTATTTAATCCGCGTAGCAAACGAAGCTTTGCATTTTTGGTCACTTGTGTTACTTTCATATGGTCCTGCTCACCCACTTTTTGGAGAAAATAGAACTCTCTCAATGACTTTATGGACCAAAAGCATATGCTGTAACTAAGCTGTAATGTCTTTTGTTCTCTACCTATCTTATTTTTCCTCCTCACCTAAAAGTGTAATGCGTTTGATTTTAGCAATTGTCATTTTCTCAGCAAGCTCCTCCATGTCTCGTTTTAATGCATCTTGACAAGAAAATTTTTAACATTTAAATAATATAACCCCAAATGACTCTCTCACTGTCCTATATAAATACCTCCCATTCCTCACAATTTATCTCATCCAAAACTCAAACACTTATCTCTTTTCACACAGCTCCTCACTTGCTCAACTCTATACTAGTTTTAAACTTCTATAGAAACCAGTAATGGCTACTTCTCATTTCATTTTAAAACTCTTTCTATTGATTTCTTTCATCAATGCGTGCTTTGCTTCAAGAAAGCTCACTGCGTTAGTCCAAGAACCACAAAATCAGCTCTTGCAATACCACAAAGGTGCACTTCTTTCCGGCAAAATATCAGTTAATCTGATTTGGTATGGCAAATTCAAGCCATCCCAAAGAGCAATAGTCTCTGATTTCATCACTTCCCTTTCTTCTTCCACTCCATCTAAAACCGATCCATCAGTAGCCAAATGGTGGAAGACCACTGAAAAATACTACCATCTCGCCAATTCCAAAAAAACCCTTTCACTCTATTTGGGCAAACAAGTGCTTGTCGAAAATTATTCCTTAGGAAAATCACTGACCCAGAAACAAATTGTACAATTGGCATCAAAGGGTGAACAGAAAGATGCCATTAACATTGTTTTGACCGCCTCTGATGTTGCAGTCGATGGGTTCTGTGTCAATCGCTGTGGAACCCATGGGTCTTCTAAAGGTGCTATTATTAGGGGCAAGACTTACAAATTTGCTTATATCTGGGTTGGTAATTCAGAGACACAATGTCCTGGCTATTGTGCCTGGCCATTCCACCAGCCAATCTACGGACCGCAGAGCCCACCCCTGGTTGCACCAAACAACGATGTGGGTGTTGATGGTATGGTGATTAACTTGGCTAGCTTATTGGCTGGGACCGCAACGAACCCATTTGGAAATGGCTATTACCAGGGAGAGGCAGATGCACCATTGGAAGCTGCGTCTGCTTGTCCTGGTGTCTATGCTAAGGGAGCTTACCCTGGCTATGCTGGAGATTTGTTGGTGGACAAAACTACAGGTGCAAGCTACAATGCACATGGTACAAATGGAAGGAAATACGTGCTTCCTGCTTTATACGATCCTACTACATCTACATGTTCAACTTTGGTCTAGAAAATCGATCGCTGTAGACTAGAGGGTTACTATTGTACACGAAGCTAATCTAGTGTAGTGAATACTGTAATTTTTGATTCATTCATTTGTTTGAGGTTTAAAATTAAAAGAGCAAATTGCTTCGGTTTGCTTTCACAAACATCTTTGTCCAATTCTTTTTATTCTCACTGCTTTCAGCAATTTTACTGTCTCAATGGGTAATTTACTTGAAAAAGCGTAATCCTTAGAACTAATATTTCGTGGGGTTGATAAAGGATATTTAGACATTTCGATTCGATATTTTTGATATTCAATTTCTTAAAATGTTATTATCAGTACCATACCTAATTAAAATTGATATGGTTCAACTTTTCTTCTTTCGGTTTTTGTTTATTTGATCTGGTAATATCGTTTGTTCCGCTCGAATATTAACTAGCACATAAAGCCGTAGATTGTAATATTCTTAAGTAAGGTACTCACCAATACGAAAATAATATAGTGAAAAAATAATAAAAACCAAAAATGCTAAACCAAGAAGAAAGAAAGGTTGAAACATTAGTAGACAACTAAAAAAAGGGGGAAAGACAAGTATAGTGGAAAAAAAGGTGGTAAAGGTTAAAAGAATAAATAACTAAAAGTAAAATTTAGAGCTTTAATATTTATGTTATTATAAATAATATGAGAATTATGTAACTTAGTATATATTTCGGTACGATATTGATATTTCGGTATTCTATTATTAAATATCGAATATCATACCTAATAGTATCAATTAAAAAAAAAAAAATTAAACCAAATACCATATTATATTTCAAAATATCGAATATTAAATACCAATTTGTTTTTATTTCGATACAATTATTCTGTATTTACCAAATTTCACAATGCGCCTAAAAGAACAATATCCCAAATGGAGTACGGTTACAAGAGCTTGCTCTATTTCATTATGACTTTGCTTCACCTCCTCTCTATTAAATAATTTATTTTGTAATAATTTAATTTTGTTACTGAATTACTTCCCTGTCTCAAATTTTGAGGAAGGCCCCATCCTAATAGGTGTGATATAAGCAGTCTTTTTTTATGCAAATATTAGTGGGTTACTCACAGTTCAAAACATAATTTATAAGTCACACGTAAATAACTTTATCATTGCTTCAAAACTCCCATTCTATACTACAGATAATAATGTAATTACAAATTATCTCTTTATGGGTAAAAATGATGTTCTGTCACGACCCAAAACATAGCATGTTGTGATGACGCCTAATGTGGTACTAGGCAAGCCGACACTTCAAAATACTTCCACGTTTTTAAATGAAAAATAAGAATAATACAGGTTTTAAAAACAAAACTCTCAAAATGGATAGAAAGTCAAAACCAATACAGAAATTCTCAGCAACGGGGTGTCACTGAGTATATGAGCTTCTAAACATCACAAATCTGGGAATACTGTCTATAAAAGTCTGAAACTAAATACATAAAGCGGAAAGATAGGTAAGGACAAACAAGGTCTGCAAAAAGCCGGGCAGCTACCTTGAAATCTCCAAACGATCAACTATGCAAAAGGAATCAACACCCACCGTGTTTGGAAAAACCTGGATTTGCACACGAAGTGTAGGGTGTAGCGTGAGTACAACCAACTCAGTAAGTAACAAGACTAAGTAAAGGACTGAAAGTAGGACGAGCTTCAAAGTTATTGTTCAATTATAGTTATTTCAACATAGGAAGGTAGGCATCCTTTCACGTTCGACAATTTAGGCCACAAAAGTTAATCCATGTCAAGTTCAAGTGAAACAGAATATATATCTCTCGAAAATTACAAGAAGGTGATATATGACAGTTGAAGTGCAACAGAAATGAAAGTCAAATACATCCTCTCAGAGCAACAATCACTCAGTCCTCCAATTTACTCCAACCTCACAATCACTCATTCCTTACAGTCACTCTATCCTCTGAATCGCTCAGCACTTAGTAGGTAACAGCACTCACTAGGGGTGTGTACAGACTCCAGAGGGGCTCCTTCAGCCCAAGTGCTATAACAAGCCATTCATGGCATAAATCAATGAAACATGTTGCGGCGTGCAGCCCGATCTCATAATATCCTCACAATCAGGCCCTCGGCCTCACTCAATCATCAACCTGTCCAGTCTTTCGGAACCTCAGAAATCATGATAATCAGCCCAAACAGGAATGATATAATGCATCAATAATGAACAATAGAGACGGAGATGTAATATGCAAGTAAAACTGTGACTGAGTACAAAATAGAAATTTAGCAGATAATTCAACATGTACACGACCTATGTAGGTCACTACAATGTCAACATATGGTCTAAACATGATTTCTAACATGATTTGCAGTTCAATTTCTCTAATACATGGAGAATGTACTGATAACAACAAATTATTCAACTACGCAGTTCCATGGAATTGACCAAGTCACAATTCCTACGGTGCACGTCTACACACCCATCACCTAGCATGTGCGTCACCTCAAAACCAAACACATGACACATAAAATAGTGTTTCATACCCTTAGAACCAAATTTAGAACTGTTACTTACCTCAATCCGAGCAAATCTCTACTCCAACACACCCTTGCCTCACGAAACGGCCACCGAATGCCTCGAATCTAGCCTCCACACGGGCTAAATGAATCAATTCCATAAGAAAAATACTAAGTTATCAATTAAAAGCCCAAAGGCCGACTCAAAGCCGCCCGCCAGGACCACGTCTCGAAATTCGATAAAAGTCACAAAACCCGAAAGCCCATTCAATCACGAGTCCAACCATATCAAATTTACCAAAATTCGACACCAAATCGTCACCAAAATCGCCAAATTCAACTCTCCAATCTAGCCTCAAACTCCTAAGTTCCACCTTAAATACACACATACTAGGTGGAAAATTCAATGGGGAAACAAAATTATTGATTAATGATGAGAACAAGGGACTTACCTCAAGAAACCCCTCAAAAATCCTCTCAAAAATCGTCCAATCCCGAGCTTGAAATGTTTAAAATGAAGCAAAATGGCGAACCCTCGTTTTAAATAATCTGCCCAGCATTCTCGCTTCTGCGGCACCACTTTTGTGGTCCAACATACGCATCTACGGAGGCCACTAAACCGCCCAACCGCTTCTGCGGTAGAAAGACTCGCTTCAGTGCGGGCGCATCTGTGCAAACAAAAAACCGCGTCTGCGAACTAGTCTCCTCAAACCTTTTCCGCTTCTGCGATCCTCCATGCGCAGGTGCGAGTCCGCACCTGCAGAATATCTACCGCATATGCGCTCCACATTCCCCCAACTCAACCTCCACTTCTGCAAGCTCGCACTTACGACCAATGTTCCGCAGGTGAGATTGCACCAGAAAGCCTCAGCTACAGCAGTCTTTCAAACTCAAATGTTGATCCGAAAACCATCCGAAATCAACCCGAGGCCTCCGGTAGAAAACGTACCAACAAGTTATAAAACATGATATGAACTTAGTCGAGCCCTTAAATCACCTTAAACAACATCAAAAATACGAATCGCACCCCAATTCAAGCTTATTGAAGCTAAGGAATTCCAACTCCCACAAACGACGCCGAAACCTATCAGATTATGTCTGATTGACCCCAAATTTTGCACACACGTCACATTTGACATTATGGACCTACTCCAACTTTCGGTATCGGAATCTGACCCCAATATCAAAAAGTCCACTACCGGTCAAACTTTCTCAAAAATCCAATTTTCGCCATTTCAAGCCTAATTCAACTACGGACCTCCAAATCACAATCAGGATACGCTCCATTTCGAAGTCGTTTATACATAAGTCAACATCCGGTCAACCTTTTCAACTTGAGTTCCCAACTTTGAGACTAAGTGAGTCTCATTTCATTCCGAAATTTCTCCGGACCCGAACCGACTACTCCAGCAAGTCACATAACAGCTATAAAGTACAAAATGAGTAGTAAATAAGGTAACGGGGCTACAACTCTCAAAACGACCAGCCGAGTCATTACACGTTCAAAGTCAAATTATTTCTAAAAATGATAATTAAAAGTAAATAGAAGGAGTATTATTATTTTTTAAATATACTAAAGAAAAATTGTATCGCATAAATTGGAACGAAGTAAGTTTCAGTTATCAAGTCGTGTATTTGGCCCGTCAACTAAAAAAAGAAAATAAATAAAGTGCAACAATCCGGCCGGTCGTCGTTTTGCGTATTTGTGCCCAGTTATCCTTTTCGATGCTTCACACATGTGTAATTTTGATTTTATGACTTACGGGGTTGATCATTTTTGTTCCGAGAAGGTTTTGGATTGATTTAGACCCTTTGATTCTTGGCTTAGAAGCCTAAGTTATTTATGTTAAACAATGGTTGACTTTTGCTAAAATGACCCCTGAATGGTATTTTGATGACTCCGATAGCTTCGTATCGTGATTTTGAACTGGACCATCTGCCTAGAATCGAATTTTGAGGTCCGTAGGTTGATGTGTTAATTTGCCGAAAATTGGCAATTTGAGATTTAAGAGTTAGACCGTAGGTTGACTTTTAGCTATCGAGTTCGGAATTGGATTTTGAGAATTAGAATAGGTCCGTTATGCTATTTAGAACTTGTCTGCAAAATTTGTATCGTTTGGACTTGATTTGATAGTATTTCGACACTTGTTTGCAATTCTAGAAGTTCTTGAACTTTACTTTGAAATTCATGCGTTTTGGTGTCGGATTCGTAGTTCTAGAGATTATTCTTGTGTTTTAATCACGCGCCTGAATTCGTATGATTTTTTTAGACCTGTATGGATGTTTGATTTGGAGCCCCGAGGGCTCGGATAAGTTTCGGACGTGTTTAGAAATATTTTGGACTGAAAACAAAAATTATGGTGTGCTGGTGCAATGATATCGCAACTGCGAACAGCTGCCTTGCATTTGCGAACATAGCAGCGGGTCTCGGGTGTCGCAATTACGGTACTTTGTTCGCATTTGCGAAGGTTAGGCCTAAGCTGGGTAGTTCGCAATTTCCATGAAAATGTCACATTTGCGACGGGACAGGGTTCGCATTGTCGCATTTGCGAAGTTCCTGTAGGCTGGGCAATTGCCGTGTTTGCGAGGAATTTTTCGCAACTGCAACATCTGCAACTGGAAAAAAAGTTAGAAAGTTAGAATTTAGTCTCATTTCTCATATTTTAGAACCTTAGGCTCGGTAAGAGGCGATTTGGGGAGGAGATTTTTATTAACAAATATTGGGTAAGTGATTCAAATCAATTTTCAACTATATTTAATTAATATATCTTAGTTTAACATCAAATTCATGTGAATCAAAGTGAAAATTTGAGGAATTTTGCGTAAGTTTTGAAAAATGAGAATTAGAGTTTTAAAAGTCGATTTGGACTCAGATTTGAAAACTAATCACAGATATGGACTCGTGGGGTTATTTGTAGTCGGAATCTACCCTTGGATCGGGTTTGACGAGGCGAGCCCGTGGTTGACTTTTTGAAAATTTTGTAAAGATCAAAACTTTATCTATCGTAATTGCTTTTCCTTATATATGTTAATGATGTTGAGTCACTTTTGTTTAGACTTGAGGCTTGTGGAGGATAATTTTATGGGAAAAGCTATTTTCGAGGATTGAGTTAGCTTGGTTGAGATAAGTATTTTGCCTAACAATATGTGGGGGAACTACCTTTCGGGAATTGGTTTGTTTGTGCTAATTATATTGTATGAAAGTCGTGTACGCAAGGTGACGAATGGGTACACGGGCTATACTTGGTATTTGATCGGTTTAGGCTATTTAGACTCTTTTCATGTCTTTAATTGAATTGTCATAACATGTAATATCTTTCATTGTTAATCCACCCTTACTGTGTTAATCTACCCTTAGATGCTTTATTTGACATTGTTAACACTTGTTTTACCTCTTACTATCTAATTTGCTTTGATATTCATTAGTTGAAGTTATTCCCTTCCTTATTATCTCGTTACTTCTTTAATTGCTGAATTACTTACTTGAAGTACTTATTTTATGGAATATCTTCTTGTTAAGTTATTAGTGTTGAAGTTGCAAAAACTGTTATCACATTGAGGCGAAGTTGTTAATTGTTGAAATATCGCTCTTGTTGAGCTATTCACTTTATTTTGTTACTAGTCTTTATATACGTGTTGCACGTGTATCTGTAAATTAGTAAAAAATGTACAGAAGAAACACAACCCAAATAAATTATCATCTAAAGTAGGCTATTGTAGTTCATATATAATTTATGAAAGGAATTGCAATAATGTTACACTGTTAAAATTAAAAATATTAATTGGTTTTAAAGTCCAATATAAAAATTTAGCAAATATTTTAGGTGATTTCAAGAAAGGGATAACTTCTATAGTATTACCTATTATCTCACATATAAAATTTTCACTTTGATCCATGATAAAAGTTTGCTTGTATATATTTCCGAGAATCATGGTAGATATTTTCACAACTTCTACAAGGACTAAACTTGAAAATAATACTATTACTCTTTTTTGTTGTTAATATTGTTACAAATTCAAGAAGATCTAAACGTGGAAAAATAATATTACTCATTTAAAACTCCAAATATTAGTATTTCTTACAAGGTCCTAAATATTAGGATGCAACCAATTCTAAAATATTACATATTAGGATTTTAATTGAATTATAATTTTATCCAATATAAACTCGATATTTAAAGAATAAAAAAGACAAACGATATGTTCCAAACTAATGATATATATTTTTTTGGTCGGAAGCTAATGCATATAATTAGTAATAATAGCCTATCTGTAACAATACTCCCGTTCTAAAGAATTATATATATATATATATATATATATGGATTTCACATTTATCAAATAAATAACGATCTATACAAAAATATAAGTAGGAAAATGGCACCAACCTATATATAACTATTTGAAAGAAAACTCTACCACTAACAACTAACCATGGAAATTCACGAATCAAAATAATGATTAAAAAAGAAAAGTAATTGAGAGAACTGCTCTCTAAAATATAAGCTTAGCCAATTAAGATTTGAAAACAAAATAAAACAAAAAATACTTCTGCGGACTTCTGGAAGAACCTGAGCTAGAAGGCCTCTCGGACATGCAAAACTCCTTTGCTCCTTTTTTTTTTGCACCAACCTTATTATGCTGTTGAGAGTTCCAAATTATAAATCTTTGATTTTTTCCTGCAAGAACTTTCTTCGGCGAATTATTCTTTGTTGATTTGTTAGGGTTTTTGGAAGGTAGATTTTAGTTTCGTGGGATTTAAATGGTCTTATATATTAGATTTCTTACGTAATCTGAATATGGAAATTAGATTTAATAATTAAAATTTAGTTGATTTAAAACTCTTAAATATTTAAAAAATAATTAAATGTCTATTTTGTCCAATATAAAATTTATTTTAGAGGGTAAAAAAGGCGAACGATATTTGGCTAAGGGCCTTCGTGCTTTTAATATAACATAGATTTTTGAGATTCTTGTACACTTTGTGGTTGAGCCATGGGCTATTTTTTTGTGAAAATATTGGTATTGGTGATTCTTTTGGCAAGTTGTGGCATATGGGCACTTGTGGTGCGAGTGGTGATTATGTTGTGTATTGATATGCATGAGGTGGTATAAGGCTAGGGATTGATACTCACGTGGTGAGATAAGGTGAGCTTGATACGCGTGTTGCTAGTAGGGGAATTACTTGAAACCACGCAGTGCGATAAGGTGGGCTAAAACGCGATAGCTATTTCGGAAAAAATAATTTTCAAAACTAAATTTAAGGTTTCCGCGGTGATATAAGGAAAGATTGTGATTGAAATTATGAAATGTAAATACGAGGCGGTATCTCGGTTGTAATTCTTGTTTTGCACTTCATATTGAAAAAGAGTTATTGGTTGGACCGTCCTTGTTGCTCTTCTTCTTCCTTGTCTTACCAGTTTTGTTTGTATTTGATTATTTGAGGTTCTCGTTAATTGTTTCCTTCTTGTTGTTTCTTTACTTACAATTCTATCATTTGTTTATGTTATTAAACTGCTTCTTATCATTCATTTCTCCGCTTTTCATTACTTCTCGTTATTATATTTTGTTCTGTTTATCATGTCCTAGTATGTGTCATGACCTGGTCTCATCACTATTCTACCGAGGTTGGGCTTGATACATATTGGGTACACACAATGTACTCATACTACTCTTCTGCACATTTTTATGCAGATCAAGGTATGTCTGCCCGTTTTGGACGTTAGTGATTAACTTGTTAGTTGCCTTTCGCAGCATTCAAGGTATACCTGCTCGGGGTCCGCAGGTCTCGGAGTCAGCTTTCAGTATCTCTTCATTTTGTTGTTTTCTTTATCAGACAGTGCTATAGTAGACGTTTTAAAATAATTAGCAGAGCTTATGACTCAATTCCACTGGTTTTGAAAATTATGTTGTTGAGGTTATATTTTGTAAGTTAAAATGAGTTTATTTGTTTTACTTTAGTATCGCAGTTTGGTTATTTCAGTTATGTTATTATGGAATGTTAGGCTTACTTAGTCTTAGAGATTAGGTAACATCACGACATCCTAAGGTGGGAAATTGAGGTTGTGACAAGATGATATCAGAGCTCTAGGTTCATAGGTATTACGAGTCATAAGCAGGTTTAGTAGAGTCTTGCGAATCGGTACGAAGATGTCCGTACTTAACTTCAAGAGGCTAAAGAATTGTTAGGAAAACTCTACTTCTTGGATTCCTTATCGTGCGAATTTGTTGACTTCGAAATCTGAATCTTTGACTTTCTATTCTCTAAGAGATGGTGAGGACACGCACTGTTGGATCCGATGATCAGACACCCGCGCCCCCTGCTAGAGCCGTTAGAGGCCGGGGCGGGGCATAGGCCGAGGAAGGGCACGTGGAGCAGCGAGAACACCTGCCCGAGCAGTGACTAGGAGCCACCAGTAGCTCCGGTTGGTGGATAGGCACCCGAGGCACCTGCTGTCACCCCTACACTTCAGGAGACCCTAGAACAATTTTTGAGCATGTTTGGTACTTTAGCTTAAGCGGGGTTGATTCCATTTGCACCAGCTACATCTCATGCTGGGAGAGGAGCTCTGATTCCCACAAACCATATTCAAGAGCAACAGGTCTATGTTGATCTGGTCTGGGAGGTTATGCCAGCGTAGCCTATTATTCTAGTTCAGCCCGAGGTTAGGGTAGTGGTATTTTATGAGGAGCGACTTAGGCTTGAGATGTTCAAGAAGTATCATTCTCCTTTTACAATGGCCTAGCTTCTGAGGATGCGCATGATTTTTTAGAGAAGTGCAACTGTATTCTTCGCACCATGGGTATTGTGGAGGCTAGCGGGGTTGCGTTTACTATATTTCAGCTGTCAGGAACAGCGTATCAGTGGTGGCGGGCTTATGAGGAAGGTAGCCCAGCCGATGCAGATTCACTCACATGGACTCAATTTTCAGAGATGCTCTTGAGAAAGTTTGTTCCCCATACCCTTCGGGATGAATGGCGCGTGGAGTTTGAGCAGCTACGCTAGGGTACTATGATAGCGTTAGAGTATGCCATCAGATTCTGTGAGTTGTCCAGACATACACCTACCTTGGTTTCTACAGTCAGAGAGCGAGTTCATCAATTTGTCGAGGGGCTCAACTATGGTATTAGATTCAGCATGGCTCAAGAGTTGGAGACAGATACTCTATACCAGTAGTGGTAGAGATCGCGTGGAGGTTGGAGGGTATGCGAGGCCGGTACAGAGAGGATAGGGAGGCCCATCATGGTAGAGGCTATGTGAGCCGCCCGATTCATTCAGCACTTCCAGCTTTTGGTGGTACTCTAGCTATTCTGAGGTCTCAGGTTCCACAATTTGTTCAACCACTATCTAGTGCACCTCTTGCATGGGGTGCGTTCAGCGGTCAGTATAACCTACCTGGTCAGGGTCAGTTTCAGCAGCCACACCCACCGAGAGCTTATTTTGAGTATGGTGACACCAGACATATGGTGAGGGATTGCCCTAGACTTAGGAGGGGTGCGCCTCCACAGACTACTCAAGCTCCGCAGATTCCACCTGGTCTACATACTTCACAGGCTATGGTTGCTGCTCCAGCTGCCACTCCACCTGCACAACCATCTAGGAGTGGAGGTCAAGCCGGTAGAGTTCGCCCTAGATAGGGAGGCCAAGCTAGATTCTATGATTTTTCGGGCATGACATAGGCGGTCGCATCAGATGCAGTTATCACTGGTATGGTTTCGATTTGTCATAGGGATGCAGCGGTCTTATTTAATCCGTCATCCACTTATTCATATGAGTCATCTTACTTTGCTCCGTATTTGGATATATCTCGTGATTCTTTGAGTTCTCCTGTTTATGTGTCCATACTTATGGGAGATTCTATTATTGTGGACCATATGTATCGGTCGTGTTTAGATGTTATTGGTGGTTTTGAAACCAAAGTTGATCTATTGCTACTCAATATGGTATACTTTGATATGATCTTGGGCATGGACTGGTTGTCGCCCTATCATGCTATTCTGGATTGTCACGCCAAGATTGTGACATTGGCTCTGCCAGGTTTGCTGCTGATAGAGTGGAGGGGTACATTGGATTATGTTCCTAGTAGGGTTGTGTCCTTTATAAAGGCTCAGTAGATGGTTGAGAAGGGGTGTGATGCATATCTAGCCTTCGTGAGAGAAGTCCATGCTGATACACCAACCGTTGAGTTAGTTCCGATAGTGAGAGACTTTCCATTTGTATTTCCAGCAGATATTTCGAGCATGCCGCTCGATAGAAATATCGACTTTGGTATTGACTTGTTACCGGGCACTCAACCCATTTCTATTTCACCCTACTGTATGGCACCATCAAAGTTGAAGGAGTTGAAGGAGCAGTTGCAAGAACTGCTTGATAAAGGTTTCATTCGGCCTAGTTGTAGCCAAGTGGTGCTCTGGTTATGTTTTTGAAGAAGAAGGATGGTTCTATGCGCTTGTGTATTGATTATCGGGAGTTGAACAAGGTTATAGTGAAGAACAAGTACCATTGGTGCTTATTGATGACTCATTTGAACAGCTTCAGGGTACTAGATTGTTCTAGGAGATTGATTTGAGGTCAGGGTATCATCAGTTGAAGATTCGGGATACGGATATTTCGGAGACTACCTTCAGGACTCGATATGGTCACTATGAGTTTCTAATGATGTCATTTGGGCTGAACAACGCCCCAGCAACGTTTATGCACCTGATGAACAATGTATTCCAGCCATATCTTGATTCATTTATCATTGTGTTTATTGCCAACATCTTGGTGTACTCCCGCGTGCGGAAGAATCATGAGCAGCATCTCAGGATCATACTCCAGATCTTGAGAGAGAAGACATTGTATGCAAAATTCTCAAAGTGTGAATTTTGGCTTCACTCGATAGTGTTTTTAGGTTATATGGTGTCGAGTGAGGGGATCAAAGTAGATCCGAAAAAGATTGAAGCAGTTCAGAGTTGGCCTAGACTATCTTCAGCTATTGAGATTCGGAGTTTCCTTGGATTGGCTGGGTATTATCACCATTTCATAGAGGGTTTCTCATCCGTTGATACACCTATGACTAGATTGACCTAGAAGGGTGCTCCTTTCAGATGGTCCGATGAGTGTGAAACGTTCTTTCAAAAGCTCAAGACTGCTCTGACTACATCCCTGGTGTTAGTGTTGCCTACGGGTTTGAGGTCTTACATTGTATATTATGATGCGTCGCGTGCTGGCCATGACACGGTGCCGATGTAAGATGGTAGGGTGATTGCCTACGCGTATCGGCAGTTGAAAATTCATGAGAAGAATTATCTGGTGCACGACTTTGAATTGGCAGCTATATTTCATGCATTAAATATTTGGAGGCATTATCTTTACAGTGTCCCATGTAAGGGCTATACCTACCACCGGAGTCTCCAGCATCTGTTCAAACAGAAAAATCTTAACTTGCGGCAGTAGAATTGGTTAGAGTTGCTTAAAGACTATGATATTCTGTATCATCCCAGGAAGGCCAACGTGGTGGTTGATGCCTTGAGTTGAAAGACGGAGAGGATGGGTAGTTTGGCATATCTACCGACTATAAAGAGGCCACTAACCATGGATTTTCAGGCCTTGGCAAATCAGTTTGTTAGATTGGATGTTTCCTAACCCAGTCGAGTTCTTGCTTGTGTGATTTCTAGGTCTTCTTTATATGATCGCATCAAAGAGCATTAGTATGACGACCCCCATTTGCTTGTCCTTAAGGAAACAGCTTAGTACGGTGATGCCAAGGAGGCTTCTATCAGTGATGACGGTGTGTTGCAGATGCAGGGGCAGTTACGTATGCCTAATGTAGATGGATTACGTGATTTGATCCTTCAAGAGACCCATAGTTCGCGGTACTCCATTCATTCAGGTGCCGCTAAGATGTATCAGGATTTGAGGCAGCACTATTGGTGAAAGAGAATGAATAAAGATATAGTAGAGTATGTGGCTCTATGCCTAAATTGTCTGCAGGTAAAGTATGAGCATCAGAGGCCAGGCGGTTTACTTCAGAGACTTGAGATTCCTGAGTGGAAATGGGAGCGTGTTACCATGGACTTCATTATTGGGCTCTCACGGACTTTGAAGAAATTTGACGATGTATGGGTGATTGTGGACAGGTTGACCAATTTGGCTCATTTCATTCCGATAGTAACTATCTATTCTTCAGAGCAGCTAGCTTAGATCTTCATCCATAAAATTGTTCGTCTCCATGGTGTGCCGGTATCCATTATATCCGATGGAGGTATGTAGTTCACGTTGCATTTCTGGAGAGCTGTGCAACGTGAGTTAGGCACACGGGTTGAGTTGAGTACAACTTTTCACCCCCAGAAGGACGGGTAGTCTGAGCGTACCATTTAGATATTAGAGGATATACTTTGTTGTGTTATAGATTTTGGGGATTCTTGGGATCAGTTCTTTCCACTTGCAGAGTTTGTCTACAACAACACGCTACCAATCGAGTATACATATGGCTTCTTATGAGGCTCTAATTGGGAGATATGTCGTTCTCCAGTTGGTTGGTTTGAGCTGGGAGAGGCTAGGTTGTTGGCACATATTTGGTTCAAGATGCCTTGGAGAAAGTCAAGTTTATTCAGGATCGGCTTTATATTGCCCAGTCTAGATAGAATAGTTATGCCGATCGGAGAGATTGTGATGTCGCATTCATGGTTGAGGAGAGGGTTTTGCTCCCGGTTTCATCCATGAAGTGTGTGATGAGGTTCGAAAAGAAGGGCAAGTTAAGCTCCATGTATATTGGTCCTATAGAGATCCTTGAGAAAGTGGGGGAGATGGCCTACAAGGTTGCATTGCCACCTAGCTTATCTGCAGTTCATCCAGTGTTCCATGTTTCTATGCTCCAGAAGTATTATGGTGATATGTCTCATGTTTTAGACTTCAGCTCAGTCCAATTGGACAAGGATTTGACTTATATTAAGGAGTCAGTGGTTATCTTGAACAGTCAGGTCCGAAAGTTGAGATCAAAGAACCTTGCTTAAGTGCAGGCTCAATGAAGGGGCCGATCGAGGAGGCGACCTAGGAGACCAAGCATCACATACAGAGTCGTTATTCTCACCTTTTCATCACTTCAAGTATGTTTTTATGTACGTTCGAGGACGAATGTTTGTTTTTAGAGGAAGCATATGTAACAACCCGGTCAATCGTTTTGTGTATTTGCGCCCCCTTTTCCCTTTTGATGCTTCACACATGTATAATTTTGATTTTATGACTTACGGGGTTGATTGGTATCGTTCCGGAAAGGTTTTGGGTTGATTTAGACCCTTTGATTCTTGGCTAAGAAAGTTAAGTTATTTATGTTCACCAATGGTTGACTTTGTAAAAACAACCCTGGAATGGTGTTTTGATGACTTCGATAGCTTAGTATCATGATTTTGGACTTGGGCGTGTGCCCGGAATCGATTTCGGATGTCCATATGTTGATTGTGTTGTTTTGCTAAAAATTGATAATTGGAGGTTTACAAGTTTTACCGTAGGTTGACTTTTGGCTATCGTGTTTGAAATTGGATTTTGGGACTTGGAACAGGTCTGTTATTCTATTTAGAACTTTTAAGCAATATCTGGTATAGGTTGGAATTGATTTGATGGTATTCAGACGTTTGGTTTGCAATTCTAGAAGTTCTTGAACTTTACATTGAAATTCATGCATTTTGGTGTCCGATTCGTAGTTTTAGATGTTCTTCTTGTGTTTTAATCGCGCAAGCGAGTTCGTATGATATTTTTAGACTTGTGTGGATATTTGGTTTGGAGCCTTGAGCCCACAGATGAGTTTCAGATGTGTTTTAGAATGTTTTTTTTGAAAACAAAAAATCTGGTGGGCTGGTGCTCTGATGTCGCAATTGCGAGCACCAACCTCACATTTGTGAACATAGCAGGGGGTCTCAGGTGTCACAATTACGAAACCTTGTTCGCATTTGCGGAGGTTAGGCCTAAGTTGGGTAGTTCGCAAGAGCGACGAAATTGTCGCATTTGCGATGGGCCAGGGTTCACAATTGCGAACCCATTTGTCGCATTTACGAAGTCTCTATAGGCTGGGCAATTGCCGCATTTGCGAGCCATTCTTCATAATTATAGGGTTCGCAATTGTCACGATTGCGACATCTGCAACTGAACAAAAAGTTAGAAAGTTGGGATTTAGTCCATTTCTCATATTTTAGAACCCTAGACTTGGTAAGAGGCGATTTGGAGAGGAGATTTTCATCTACAAACATTGGATAAGTGATTCTAATCAATTTTCAAATATATTTCATTAATATATCTTAGATTTAACATCAAATTCATGCGAATCAAAGTTAAAATTTGTGGAATTTTGTCTAAATTTAAAAAAAATCAGAATTTGAGTTTTGAGAGTCTATTTGGACTCGGATTTGAAAACCTAATCACATATTGACTCGTGAGGTTATGGGTAGTAGGAATCTACCTTTGGACCCGAGTTTTTTGACCAGACGATCCTGTGGTTGACTTTTTGGGAATTTTATAAAAATCAAAGCTTTATATATCGTAATTGCTTACCCTTGTATTAATTGATGATGCTGAGCCACTTTTGGTTAGATTTGAGCTGTGTGGAGGCAAATTTTCGGGGAAAAGCTATTTTCGAGGGTTGAGTTGGCCTAGTTGAGGCAAGTATCTTTCCTAACTTTGTGTGGTAAAACTACCTCTTAGGAATTGATTTGTTTGTGCTAATTGTGTTATGTGAAAGCCACGTACGCAAGTTGACGAGTAGGTACACGTGTTATATTTGGTATTTGACTCGTTTAGGCTATTTAGACTCTTTTCATGCTTTTAATTGAATTTTCATAACATGTTATATCTTTCATTGTTAGTCCACCCTTACATGTGTTAATTGACCCTTAAATGCTTTATTTGATATTGTTAACACTCGTTTCACCTTTTACTTGCTAATTTGCTCTTATATGCTTTAGTTGAAGTTATTGTCTTCCTTATTGTCTCGTTACTTCTTTAATTGTTGAATTACTTGCTTGAAGTTGTTATTTCATGCAATATCTTCTTTTTGAGTTAATGGTGTTAAATTTTTAAAAGTCGTTATCACATTGAGGCGAAGTTGTTAATTATTGAGATATCGTTCTTGTTGAGCTATTCAATTTTATTTTGTTATTGGTGAGATTCTTGTACACATTGTGGTCGAGCCATGGGATATTTGTGGTGGAAATATTGGTACTGTTGATTTTTTTGGCAAGTTATGGCATATGGACACTCGTGGTGCGAGTGGTGATCATGTTGTGACTAGTAGGGGAACTATTTGAAGCCACACAGTGTGATAAGTTGGGCTAAAATGCGGGTAGCTAAGAAGAATTTTTAAAACTAAATGTAAGGCTCCCTCAATGATATAAGGAAAGATTGTGATTGAAATTGTGAAATGTGAATACGAGGCGATATCTCGGTTATGATTCTTGTTGTGGACTTCATATCGAAAAAGACTTATTGGTTGGACTGTTCTTGTTGCTCTTATTCTTCCTTCTCTTACTAATTTTGTCTGTATTTGATTATTTGAGGTTCTCGTTAATTGTTTCCTTTTTGTTGTTTCTCTGCGTACAATTCTATCATTTGTTTACGTTATTAAACTGCTTGTTATCATTTATTTCTCCATTTTTCATTACTTCTCGTTATTATATTTTTGTGTGTCTCGACCTAGTCCTGTCACTACTCTACCGAGATTAGGCTGGATATTTACTGAGTACCGTTGTAGTGTACTCATAGTACTCTTCTACACATTTTTGTGCAGATCCATATATGTCTGCTTGTGCTAGACATTAGTGATTGACTTGTCAGCTGCCTTTCGAAGACTTCAAGGTATACCTGCTTGGCGTCCGCAGGCCTCGGAGTCACCTTCCACATTTTATTGTTTTCTCCTCATTTTGTTGTTTTCTTTTTCAGACAGTGTTGTAGTAGACATTTTAAAATATTTCGCAGAGCTTATGATAAAGTTCCACCGATTTTGAAAATTATGTTGTTAAGGTTAACCTGGTTATTATTGTTATATTATTATTATATGTTAGGCTTACCTAATATGAGAGAGTAAATGCTATCACGACATATTAAGATGGAAAATCGAATTGTGACATAAAGATAAAGTCATTTGTTTGGAAATCCACCAATAATCTAATGTTTGAAATACATTCCCTCTTTCATATTCTTTCCTTCATCCCAATATATGTGAAATTGTTTGATCTGGTATGGAACACATAATCTTTTAAATAAGTCATGGTGAAAATTACGCTTAATTTTCTATTTTTCTCTCTCGTGAACTTTTAATGACCATTTGATCGGTGGATATTTGGATGTTAGTTATTTAGTGGGCGTCTGGACATAAAATTGTGAATTATTTTTTAAAAAATGTGAAATTATTTTTTGAGTGAAAATGATATTTGAAAATTAGAGTTGTATTTGGACATGGATATAATTTGAAGTTATTTTTTAATTTTTGTGAGTGATTGAAGTAAAATTTTTGAAATATAGCTTTTTGGATTTTATTGAATTTTTAAAAAATTTCAAAATTCAACTTCAAATGAAATTTGAAAATTTTAAGACCAAATACTAATTTCAAAAAAATAAAAAAAAGTTAATGGCCAAACGGGCCCGCAATCTAAAGCAATGTTCATTGCAGTACTGATTAATAATGACTATTTGATGGGTAGATCGTGATATTTTATGAACCACAGAAAGGGGTTCCTCAACTTTAATACTTCATTGATTTCAATTAAATTATTTTTTTAGTACTTACAAAAAAGAATAACTTATTTTTATATCACACAAATATACGTCTCTCATAAAGTTAGACGAAAAGTTTTAACATAAAGTGGGGTAATGCAGCCTAGAAAATTGTGGTAACAAGTCGATCGATCCTAAGTTCGCACCGAGGCTCAAAATATCATAGCTCAAAGGTTCATATTTCTTATTCTTCTTAGTTTGGAAATATAAACTTGTTACGTCATATATCTTACCTTGCATTTTTATTTGACGAGCAAATGGGTTAAATCTCATGAAGAAGAAACGAAAAGAATTTTGAGGGAAAAGAAAAACGAAAATTTCCAAGTCAATCAGGGATTTGAATGCACTATAACATTCAAATTATTGGTGACAAGGGGCAGGGTTAGTTTTGCGGTTGCAGATTTGACCGAAGCTAATAACTTGGTTCAAACTCTATATTTTTTTTAAAAAATTTATTAAATATATACAAATTATTAATTTAGAATTTAGTAGCTTAAATTGATTAGAAATTCAAATCTATAAACTTCAACTTCGATTCGTGATAGGTTTGATT
>MCJB01013149.1:15992-41262 GCA_002018475.1 Nicotiana obtusifolia | reverse complement strand
GGGGGAGAGTTGGGTAGTTTTCTTTTGAAACAAATTAGCATAAGTACATTGTTTTGTTTTGCTCTAATCTTTTGCCCAGAAACTAGTCCAGTGAAGTCAATGATGAGCCGCGAGAATAGTAACCCATAAGTCAAGCAGAAACGATTACCTCTCTCTTCTGTTGCGTAGCAGCTAGCTCCAGTTAGTGAAATTGATAACGCGCTTTTTTTAAAGTTACTTTTCTACTATTCCACATTCCCTTCCTGCTTTCTCAGCAGCTTCATTAAAAACGGTACACCCTCTCCCTGTTGTATAAATAGCCCTCCTCTCTCCCCTTGCATTTCATCCAAGCTACGTACAACACAAAAAACTTCCATCACAGCATTAGCTTCTCACTATAGCCTTCAAAAAGATATACTAAGTACCTAAAGAAAAAAACAATGTCTTCTTCTTTCGGTTTGAAATCGACTCATTTCATTTTAAAACTCTTTCTATTGATTTCTTTCATCAATGCGTGCTTTGCTTCAAGAAAGCTCACTGCGTTAGTCCAAGAACCACAAAATCAGCTCTTGCAATACCACAAAGGTGCACTTCTTTCCGGCAAAATATCAGTTAATCTGATTTGGTATGGCAAATTCAAGCCATCCCAAAGAGCAATAGTCTCTGATTTCATCACTTCCCTTTCTTCTTCCACTCCATCTAAAACCGATCCATCAGTAGCCAAATGGTGGAAGACCACTGAAAAATACTACCATCTCGCCAATTCCAAAAAAACCCTTTCACTCTATTTGGGCAAACAAGTGCTTGTCGAAAATTATTCCTTAGGAAAATCACTGACCCAGAAACAAATTGTACAATTGGCATCAAAGGGTGAACAGAAAGATGCCATTAACATTGTTTTGACCGCCTCTGATGTTGCAGTCGATGGGTTCTGTGTCAATCGCTGTGGAACCCATGGGTCTTCTAAAGGTGCTATTATTAGGGGCAAGACTTACAAATTTGCTTATATCTGGGTTGGTAATTCAGAGACACAATGTCCTGGCTATTGTGCCTGGCCATTCCACCAGCCAATCTACGGACCGCAGAGCCCACCCCTGGTTGCACCAAACAACGATGTGGGTGTTGATGGTATGGTGATTAACTTGGCTAGCTTATTGGCTGGGACCGCAACGAACCCATTTGGAAATGGCTATTACCAGGGAGAGGCAGATGCACCATTGGAAGCTGCGTCTGCTTGTCCTGGTGTCTATGCTAAGGGAGCTTACCCTGGCTATGCTGGAGATTTGTTGGTGGACAAAACCACAGGTGCAAGCTACAATGCACATGGTACAAATGGAAGGAAATACGTGCTTCCTGCTTTATATGATCCTGCTACTTCCTCATGTTCAACTTTGGTCTAGAAAATCGATCGCAGTGGAGTATAGGGATATTTTATTTAGTGTAGTGAATACTGTAATTTTGATTCATTCATTTTAGTCTTGAGTAATTAACGAACAAATTCCTTTGGTTTGCTTTCACAAACATCCTTGTCCTTTCTTCTTATTATCACTAGTTTCAGCAATTTTATGATTTCATCGACGGACATGATATAGTTTTTATTTAGATAAACGGAACCACAAGAACTACTTACAATAAAAGAGAACGACACGCAATTAACTGAATAATAGAATTTGTTTTTTTTTTAACTTCCCAATCCAACAGGGGAAGAACAAAATAAACTTTTAAACGTCCAGATAGAAAATAAATTTTCCAGGTTACATCGATCATTAGAAGGTTCGATTGTTAAATTTCTAACCCCTTCAAACTATTATTGACGCATAGCTATAAACAAATTATATAGCAATAATGCTCCGAAATTCTGCTCCAAGTAAGATGGTTTACATTATTTGCGAATTGAGATCAACTGGGCAGGAGTAGGCAAAGAATTAGCTGCACCTAATTAAGCAAATTATTAGGGTAACATCTTATATGTATATCATTGGGGAGAATGTGGCGGTTAGATATATCCAATTTAGAAATCAATGATTTAGTGGGCTCTATTGCCAGTTTCGACAAGCTGCTGAAAAAGAATATAGATATCCACCATGTTCCAATTTCTCTAAATAGAACTAACATATATAAATACTGGCATAAGGGAAGAGGTAACCTGGCATGTCCCTTTTGTTCTGCCTTGTAATTCTTTCTCCGACTTCTTCTGTTTTCGTCCTTTAGTAGGGCTTGGATGTCCATGACACAGCCATTACATATTGATACGCGATGGCTCTTAGATGATGCACAATGATGATAACAAAAGGAAGAATGCTGTATTGCAATCAATGCTAGTGATAATTGACACTGTAGTCTTTTCATTTAGTTTAGAAGACGCAATTACGTTAGTCGCCCGAATTTACTAAAGCTTATTACTCCCTGTCCAAAATAAGTAATTCTTTCGCTTTTGACACATCTCTTAAGAAAATACGAACTCCTATAAAAAAATAGATGTATTAACTAAATTAATTGTTGCCTTGACATATTGAAATAGGTAAATAAGGCAAGTTTTGAAAAAATAAAATTACTTCCTTCTTGATTATATAAAAAGACACTTATTTTGAACCAAAATAAAAAAGCCAAAAGATCACTTATTATAAATCGGAGAAAGTATATTTTATGTCATTTAAAAGAGTAATTAATAAATATTTCTCCGAACAAGTGAAATGATACAGCATTTGGAGGAAAAAGATGAGGGGATTACGTTTTTCCGGTCAGGAACTTGCATCTACAGACTATAACATAAAAAGTCCAATTCCAAGTACTTTCATGACTTTGAATATCGCGTCAATCTCTAGAATTCAATAATTACTTGAGGTCACATTATCAAATTTTAAATGTATGTGTCATTTTTAGTTTATTCCTTTTATAGTTCCGTATATAAATCTTTGATTTCGGCATTACAGTCGTACTTAAGAGAAAAAAAACACACACAAAAAGGTGGGAGTCGGGGAGGTGAAGCTGTAAAGTGCCAGCTGCTCCGCAACGCGTTAATATGGAATAATGAGAAAGGTACATTGTGTGTGAGGAGTAGCAAGAATTTTAAGTGGTGTAGTGATGACTTGACTTGAGTACCAAGTACCAAACTAACTGGAGAGGGCATTAATGAGGAAAGGCCAATCTAGAACATGACAGCATGGGGAGGTTATTGTCTTTGTATTGATTAGAATTGTGGGTCTAAGGTTTGGAAAATATCGCATGAATGAATAAAGGAGACATGTCCATAACGTAAAGGCAAAGACGCGCCTTGTGGGCTCACGCCCATGGCCACGGGATAATGGCTGCGACAGCCAGCTGCGGCTTCTGCGCGCCGAAAGGTTTTATAATAATCCTTTCCACTGTCTGCCATACTCCCCACAAACGAGAACGCCCTTTCATATACTGCGCCACGAAAATAGATGTGACCTTACCACCTTGTTAACTTTGTCACCTACTCTTATGTCACGACCCAACTCGGAGGGCTGCGACGGGCACCCAACCCTACTCGCCGAGTGCCGGCATACCTGCTATCTTACTTTTTTTGTTATCTATAAGGCCGAATGAATGCACGTATGAATAACAACATTGATCATAATTAGTTCAAACCTTCTGCTAACAACATATTTCGTACATATCAACAGGAATATCGTACCATGACGTGAACATACATTCATATATAATATACCATGGCCGACACGGCCGTCATGCAAAACTATACAACAAAAGATACATTTGCCGACAAGGCAATCCAACTGTACATAAGTCAACCCACTGTCTATTGTCTATACATAACCCAACACTTGTCTATGCATAAACTGACATTTGCCTATGAGTCTCTACAAGAACATACATATGCAACCTACGTCGGAACAGGACCCCGACATGCCCATAATGCCTGTACAACATGCGTACCAAGGCTACGGCAAGTTCGAAGGATGAACCTTGCCAATATCTGCTGAACTGGATAGCCTACTGCGGTGGGAGAGCTCCGTCTATCAGTCTATCAGGACCTGCAGCACGACATGCAGCGTCCACAAATAAAGGACGTCAGTACGGATAATGTACTGAGTATGTAAGACAGGAAACATAATATAAGAACAATAATAAGCATCAGGATAAGAAACATACAACCTATACCATCTGAATGCCTCTGAGGGCGACTAACCGTGTCATGCCTGTTGTGCATATGCATATACATATATATAAACATTCTTTTGAAAATCATCATATACATATATACGCCTCTGTGGGCCTTGTCATCATCATACGCAACTGATCAGTGGTTGCACAATAAGTGCCATTGCCCGGTCGTCCAAAACGTGGCTCGGTGTTTATATAGTTGCACAATAGGTGCCATCGCCCGGCCGACTATAGCGCGGCTCGGTGTAGTAAGATAAATAATGCATGCTGGACTCATATAAATCATACTTTCATGGTGACGTAAGGTCGAAGAGCTAATCAACACATAAATCCTCCCATAAGAGGGGAAAACAATAAAAAGCACTCCTAGCTTCTAAGAATAGAGTATCTTTGAGGGCTCGTACGTTCATTGCATTTGTACAACTGGAGTCGTGCAAAGAAAGGATGGTATAATCTTACATACCTAGTATATACTGCACCAGTTCCTCAAGCTACGCAATTGTTACAATTCCTTAGTCTACAAATAAAGAACAATCCAACCGTTACCCTCTAAGCGTTACAGCTATCATTAATCACAATCCCCTAAATTCGTATAGTGTGTCACGACCCAACCGGAGGGCCGCGATATGGCACCGAACCCTGCTCGCACAGTGCCGGCGTACCCTTCATATCTGCTATCTTACTTTCTTTACTATTTAGATGGCCGGTGAATGCCCATATTCATAACAACAATGATCATAATTAACTTGGACCTTCCGATAACAACACATTTTATACACATATATCCACAGAAATGCTGTATCATGACGTAGGCATACATATTCAACATACCACGACCGACACGGCCAGTGTGCAAAAGCTATACAACAGAATACATACGCTTGCCGACAAGGCAATTCAGCTGTACATAAGTCATCCCATTGTCTAAACATAATTCAATACCTAACTGTACACGTGCATGGACCGACACTTGTCTATGCATACACTGACATTTGTTTATGAGCCTCTACAAGAACATACATAATACAACCTATGTCGGAACAGGGCCCTGACATGCCCACAATGTCTATACAAAATGCATACCAATGTTATAGCAAGTCCGGAGGATGAATCTTGCCAATGTCTGCTGAACTGGATAGCCTACTGCGGTGGGGGAACTCTGTCTATCAGTCTATCAGGACCTGCAGCACGACATGCAGCATCCACAGAAAAAGGACGTTAGTACGGATAATGTACTGAGTATGTAAGACAGGAAAACATAGTATACGAGCGATAATATATGCATCAGGATAAGAAAAATATAACCTGTGCCATCTGAACGCCTCTGAGGGCGGCTAACCATGACATGTTCGTCGAGCTTATGCATATACACATACCCTTTATAACATCATCATATCCATGTTTATTATCATTATCATCATCTTATACCTACGCCTCTGTGGGCTTACCATTTTAGTATATATTTATTGTTATCATATACATTTACATAGTCGTTACCTCATACAATTACATACGCCTCTGTGGCTCGTCATCACCTTTGTACATCAACATATGCCTCTGTGCGCTCATCATCATCATCATATCATAGCATATCTTACCCGGCCGTATTAGGCTCGGTCATAACATACCCGGCCCTCATTAGGCTCGGCCATAACATACCTGGCCTTCATTAGGCTCGGTCATAGGAATTAGATTATTCATATATATATATATATATATATATATATATTGCATGCTCACTTATGAAAATATGTTCAAGACCCTTTTTAGTGACATACGATTGTTATCCCCTTTTTACACGTAATTAAGAATATCTTTTTAACATGAACCTTATAAGACTCAAGAAACACCAACAACATCGATATCATAAGAAAAAGAGCAATCCTTCCATAGAGGGAAACAATATAAGCAACCTTAACTTCTAACAATAGAGTATTCTTTTGGGGCTCGTTCATTGCATTGTAATCAATAGGAGTCGTGCAAAAGAAAGAACGGTATAGTCTTACATACCTGGTATGTACTGCACCGGTTCTCAAGCTACGTAATGGCTATGATTCCTTAGTCTACAAATAAAGGGCAACCTACCGTTACTTGCTAAGCGTCACAGCTTATCATTAATCGAAAATCCCTAATTTTGTATGGTGCTTCTTCACACCCTTCCTCCTCTAAATCTTATCAAACATAGTTTTAACACATGCAATTCATTTACAACCCATAATAACCATGACCCATTCCGTTTAGCAGTATTTATCTTGATTTCATGGTTTTCAATCATCCTCTCATGAATCCCTTCATGCATGAAACAACATATCATGAATGCCCAAGGGAAAATTGCATGAAAGGGAGTAATAACTTACCTTGCATGTGGATTATCTAGCCTTTCTCCTTGATTTCTCAATTTCTAAGTCTCGCCCTCAATTTAGGTTTGCAGAAGGAGGAAACTCAGCTAGGGTTTCTCTTTAGTTCTTCAATTTCTTGATTCCTTCTTCAATTTAGAGCATGGAAGGGGAAGAAATTGGTTGAGTTGGTGTGGGATTATGAGAAAGGGTCGTAGGGGGTCTCCTTTCTGCGTTTAAGTTCGGAAAAATGAAGAAAGAACTGGGTTGGACCCTTTTTTATAGGTCTGTCAATAAGTGACACACGTGTCTGACAATTTCAGGTTTGCGATCGCATATCTGCCGTAAACAGGACATGCGGTTCGTATTCTGGTCGCAAATCTCAACCCAGAAATCTATCATACTATGCGACGCAGGAGGGCCAGATTTGCGGTTCGCATTTTCAACAATGCGATCGCATTCTAGTCGCATTCCTGACGTTAATTTCAGCCCAGAACTCTACTTCATTATACGACGGGGATGTCACATTTGCGGTCCGCATTTGTGTTTTGCGGTCGCATACTGGCCGCATTTTTCACACAGATTTCTGCCCAGAAATCTGTCTCAGTTTGCGATCTTGGTGTTGGATATGCGGTCCACATTTGTGCTTTGCGGTCGCATATCCAACTATGCGACGCCCTTGCTATTTTCTTGACTTTTTTAACTGTTTTCCGGGTTCTTAGGCTCTTATATGTGAACTATCTCACAGTGTATTCTAACGTACGAATTTTCAGGTTGTAACATAGTGCTTCTCCACACCCTTCTCCTTCTAAAACTTAACAAACATAGTAATAACACATGCAGCTCAACAACAACTCAAATCAACCATAACCCAGTCCATTAGCAGTAATTAACTTGAACTCATGGCTTCCATTCCCCATTCCCATGAGTTCTTAAATGCATAAAGTGGATTTCCAAGAATCCCCAAGAGAAAGAATGTTGGAGAGATTAGTAACTTACCTTGCATGTTGATTAACTAGCCCTTTTTCTTGGTTCATCAACTTCTAAGCCTTACTCTCAATTAGGGCTTGCAGAAGGAGGGAAAATCAGCTAGGGCTTTTCTCCAATTCTTCAATTTCAAGATTCTTTCTCCAATTTAGAACTTGAAAGGAGAAGAAATTGGTTAAAGTTGCGTGCGACTTGAGAAGGGGGTCGCATGGGGGTTCTGCTGGTTTGGATTTCAGAAAAATGAAGAAGGAACTGGTTTAGGCCCCTTTTATAGGTCTGTCAATAAGTGACAAACGTGTCTGACGTTTTCAGGTTTGTGGTAGCATTCTCGTCGCATAGTCAACATGCGGTTCGCATACTGGACACGAACCGTGGCCCAGAAATCTGTTACACTCTGCGGCATAGAAGGTCAGATTTGCGGTTCGCATTTTTAACAATGCGACCGCATACTGGCCGCATTCCTGACATTGATTTCAACTCAAAAGTCTGTTTCATTATGCGATGGAGGATGTCATTTTTGCGGTCTGCATTTGCATTATGGGGTCGCATACTGACCGCATCCCTGACACAGATTTCTGCCCAGAAATCTGTCTTAGTTTGCGATTTCAGTGCGAGAAATGCGGCTCGCATGTGGGTTTTGCGGTAGCAAACCCAGCTTTGCGAAGCCCTTTGCTATTTTCTTGACTTTTTGAACTCTGTTCCGGCTCTTAGTCTCTATACATATAGGCTATCTTACAGCGCAGTCTAGCATACGAAATTACGGGTTGTAACACTCTCCCCCCCTTAGGAACATTCGTCCTCGAATGTAAAGGTTACTTATTGTACAGTCTTACAAGAGTATGCAAATTTCTAGACATGTACATGATCTGCATATCATTATTTGTATTAAGAAAGAGTATTTCAAGTCATTAATTACCTCATAGGGCTGCTTAACTTTCTGATGCTTCCTGTGTTCCCCTAGCATCTTCGTTATCTTTATTTTGGAACAGATAAGGATATTTGGACTGCATTTCCTCTTCTGCTTCCCATGTCATTTCTTTCACACTCCTGTTCCTCCATAATACCTTAACGGAAGCTACATATTTTGTTCCTAGCTTACGGACTTGTCGATCTAATATAGCCACTGGCACTTCTTCATATGATAGGTCCTCTGTGATTTGTACATCTTTGATAGGGATGACTCTTGAAGGATCTCCAATACACTTCCTTATCATGGACACATGGAATACCAGATGGACATGTTCAAATTCGGATGGCAATTCTAACTCATAAGCAGCATGTCCAATTCGTCGAAGAATTTTGTACGGACAGACATACCTTGGACTGCTTACCTTTCTTCCCAAAACACATGACACCCTTCATTGGTGAGATTTTTAGGAACACCCAATCACCAACCTCAAACTCTAGATCACGACGTCGGACGTCAGAATAGGACTTTTGCCTGCTTTGCGCCATCTTCAATCGTTCCTGTATCACCTTCACCTTCTCAATGGCTTGGTGAATCAAATCTGGCCCATACAACTCAGTTTCACCAACTTCGAACCACCCAACTGGTGATCTACATCTCCTCCTGTATAATGCCTCATATGGGGCCATCTTAATACTGGAATGGTAGCTATTATTGTAGGCAAATAGTATGAGTGGGAGATGGTCATCCCAAATTCCTTTGAAATACAAGACACATGCCCGTAGCATATCTTCAAGTGTCTGAATAGTACGTTCAGCCTGTCCGTCAGTTTGCGGATGAAAAGCTGTGCTGAGATTCACTTGTGTGCCCAAACCTTTCTGAAAAGATTTCCAAAAACTAGCTGTGAACTGAGCTCCTCGGTCTGATATGATAGACACCGGCACACCATGAAGTCTAACAATCTCTTTGATGTATAATTTTGCATAGTCTTCAGCTATGTAGGTTGTCTTGACTGGCTGAAAGTGGGCGTATTTTGTAAGCCGATCTACTATCACCCAGATGGAGTCAAACTTATGATAAGAGCGAGGTAATCCAGTAATGAAGTCCATATTAATCACTTCCCATTTCCAGGTCGGAATCTCTATATCCTGAAGCAATCCACCGGGTTTCTGATGTTCTATCTTCACTTGTTGACAATTGGGGCACTGGGCTACAAATTCTGCAATAGACTTCTTCATGCTATCCCACCAATACTGCTCTTTGACATCATGATACATCTTTGTCGAACCGGGGTGGATGGAATATCGGGATTGATGAACTTCCCTCATGATCTTCTCTCGCAACCCTGCCACATTAGGCACACATAATCGGCCTTGGCATCTCAATGTTCTATCCCCTGTAATCTCAAAAGCTGAAGTTTTACCTTGCTGAATGCCCTCTTTCAATCGTACCAAGGTGGGATCTTCATATTGCCGTGCTTTTACCTCAGCTACCAGAGATGATTCTGATGTATTTTGCACGGTAACACCCCCGTCCTCAGAGTCTAATAATTTCATTCTCATATTAGCCAGCTGATGAAGCTCTTTAGTCAAATCCCTTCTACCCTCTTCGACGTGTACTAAGCTTCCCATTGACCTACGACTGAGGGCGTCTGCCACAACATTGGCTTTACCCGGATGATACAATATCTCGACGTCGTAGTCTTTCAGTAACTTGAGCCAACGTTGTTGTCTCAAGTTCAACTCCTTCTGACTGAAGATATATTGCAAACACTTGTGATCTGTGTAGATGTCAACATGGACACCGTATAGATAGTGTCGCCATATCTTCAAAGCATATATTACTGCAGCCAATTCCAAATCATGGGTTGGATAATTCTTTTCATGCTTCTTCAATTGTATCGAAGCATAAGCAATCACCTTCCCATGCTGCATCAATACACATCCCAAACCTATGTCGGAGGCATCACAATATGCCACATAACCTTCAGTTCCTTCAGGAAGAGTGAGAACTGGAGCGGATGTTAATCGATTCTTCAGCTCCTAAAAACTCCGTTCACAAACATCAGACCATTGGAATTTGGAAGCTTTCTGGGTTAGCTTAGTTAATGGTGCAGATATAGAAAAAACCCTTCTACAAACCGTCTATAATATCCTGCTAACCCCAAGAAGCTACGAACTTCTGATGGCGTTGTAGGTCTCGGCCAATTCTAGACTGGATCGATCTTTTGAGTGTCGACACTAATACCCTCGTCAGATATCACATGGCCTAGGAATGCTACTGAGTTTAGCCAAAACTCACATTTGGAGAGCTTTGCATATAACTTGTGTTCCCGAAGGGTCTGCAATACAATCCGCAAGTGACCCATATGTTCTGCTTCTGAACGGGAATACACTAGAATATCATCAATGAATACAACCACGAACACATCAAGATAGGGCCTGAATACGGTATTCATGAGATCCATAAAAGCTGCCCGGGCATTTGTTAGCCCGAACGACATTATTAGGAACTCAAAATGCTCATATCTTGTCCGGAAGGCTGTTTTTGAAATATCCTTCTCCTTGACTCTTAACTGAAAATACCCTGAACGTAGGTCAATCTTGGAAAAGTACTTGGCTTCCTGGAGTTGGTCAAACAGGTCGTCAATCCTTGGAAGTGGATATTTATTCTTTATGGTAACTTTATTCAACTGTCGATAATCAATACACATCCTCAACGACCCGTCTTTCTTTCGTACGAACAAGACTGGCGCACCCCAAGGTGAAGTGCTAGGCCTAATGAAGCCTTTATCCAGCAAGTCCTTCAACTGTACTTTCAATTCTCGCAATTCTGCTGGGGCCATTCTGTAGGGAGGAATAGAGATCGGGTGAGTGTCTGGCAACACATCAATGCCGAACTCAATCTCCCATTCAGGAGGAAGACCTGGGAGTTCATCTGGAAAGACATCTAGAAATTCATTGACTATGGGAATTGATTGTAGAGTAGGTGATTTCGCCTCCGCGTCCATAACGCGAACGAGATGGTAGATATAACCCTTGGAGATCATCTTTCTTGCCTTAAGGTAGGAAATAAACCTACCTTTCGGCATAGCAATGTTCCCCTTCCATTCAAGGATAGGTTCACCAGGAAATTGAAATCTAACCATCTTCGAATGACAATCAACACTTGCATAGCATGATGCCAACCAATCGATTCCCATTATTACATCAAAATCAACCATTTTTAGTTCAAACAAATCTGCCGAGGTTTGACAGCTACAAATCATCACGGTGCAACCTCTATATACTCTCTTGACAACCACGAAATCTCCTATCGGAGTAGATAACCACAAGGGGTGTAACATATGATAATGTGGATCTGGGATCAGTCAATGCATATACATCATGAGAAAGCACTGATAATATACCTGTAACGATATCCGGAGATGACTCAAGATCCTGTCGACCTGCTAGAGCATATATGCAATTTTAAATACCACTTGGGCTCGGCACTGCACCTCTACCTCTACCATGACCTACTGGCTGCTGGAAACCCTGTGCTGGAGGTCGAATGGATGAGGAAGTACCAGACATCGACCCAGTCGGCTGAGCCATACCACCATCTCTTCTACTAGGACAATCCCGCATCATATGGCCAGGCTGTCCGCAAAAGTGACATGCATCAGAACCTCGACGGCACGGTCCAAGGTGGCCCTTGCCGCACTGATCACAACGAGGTATTGAGGACCTCGCCTGACTGGTATCCCTGTGATGTTGCGAGCCTGATGCCCGCGAACTCTGACCTGGACCCGAATAGGTAGATCGATCATATCGAGGCCTCTGAAATTGTGGAGGAGTGCTAGTTACAGATGGCGCCAAACTCCTCGAAGATTGGGGCCTGATACTACCTCTGAAGTCACCATAGTATCCTGCAAATCTTGACCTCTTATGTTGGCCCTTATCCTGTTCCCTTTCTGCTCTTTGTTGGCGCTTACGATCCTCTAATGTCTGGGCATAAGCCTGAATACGAGAAATATCCATGCCCTCTATCAAGGATGCTGTCGTGCACTCATTTATCAAATAAGGTCCCAGTCCGTTCACAAACAGATGAACCCGATCACCCATCTCGGCCACCATGTGGGGAGCATACCTTGCCAAAGAATCAAACTGCATACTGCACTCTCGCACACTCATATTACCTTGTTTAAGGTTCAAGAATTTATCAGCTTTGGCTCGTCGTACCTCAACTAGCAGGTAATGACGAAGAAATGCCTCAGAAAATTCCTTCCACACAGGTGGGGAAGCATTTGAACCCCTGGATTTTTCCCAACTATCATACCAAAAAACTGCTAGATCTCGTAACCGATAGGAAGCCAATTCCACTGCCTCCGTATCACTAGCATGCATAACCCGCAGTGTGCGATGTATCTGATCAATAAAAGTCTACGGGTCCTCCTTGGAATCAGACCCGGTAAACACTGGAGGATCAAGATTAATAAAATCCCGAACTCTCGTATTAACCGATCCATCAGTAGCATCGGTGTTTTGCCTTTGAGCCTGAGAAGCTACCAAGCTAGTCAGCAATTGTACTGCAGTCCTTAAGTCCTGGTCTGTAGTACCAGATAAGGGAACTGGAGATGCTGGGTGGCTTCTAATATCCTCTGGGGTAGGAGGAGTAGATGAGGTCCGAGAAGGCATCTCACTCTGAGGCTCACTTTGGCCTTCTCTAGCTTGGGGCACCTGACTGGTACCCTCACCTGCGTTTGTATCAAGCCGTCTATTACTCGTTTGCTTTCTAGTCAAAGTCATCATTGTAGGTAAACAAGGCGAATATTAGAAATGAACACTTACGACTCAGCTATACGCACGATCTAGATGTAGAAAGAAGGTAACATTCCTAAATGTCAGGCAGCCTCCTGATTATAAAATGTGACGCGCTACACACCCATAATCAGGACTCTACTAGACACGGCTCATAGACAATCCCTAGGACACGAACTGCTCTGATACCATAACTGTCACGACCCAACCCGGAGGGCCGCGACGGGAACCCGGACCCTACTCGTCGAGTGTCGGCATACTTGCTATCTTACTTTCTTTGTTATCTATAAGGCCGAATAAATGCACGTATGAATAACAACATTGATCATAATTAGTTCAAACCTTCTGCTAAAAACATATTTCGTACATATCAACAGGAATACCGTACCATAACGTGAACATACATACATATATAATATACCATGGCCGACACGGCCGTCATGCAAAACTATACAACAAAAGATACATTTGCCGACAAGGCAATCCAACTGTACATAAGTCAACCCACTGTATATTGTCTATACGTTACCCAACACTTGTCTATGCATAAACTGACATTTGTCTATGAGCCTCTACAAGAACATACATAATGCAACCTATGTCGGAACAGGGCCCCGACATGCCCATAATGCCTGTACAACATGCGTACCAAGGCTACGGCAAGTCCGAAGGATGAACCTTGCCAATATCTGCTGAACTGGATAGCCTACTGCGGTGGGGGAGCTCCGTCTATCAGTCTATCAAGACCTGCAGCACGACATGCAGCGTCCACAAATAAAGGATGTCAGTACGGATAATGTACTGAGTATGTAAGACAGGAAACATAATATAAGAACAATAATAAGCATCAGGATAAGAAACATACAACCTATACCATCTGAATGCCTCTGAGGGCGACTAACCGTGTCATGCCTCTCGTGCATATGCATATACATATATATAAACATTCTTTTGAAAACCATCATATACATATATACGCCTCTGTGGGCCTCGTCATCATCATACCCAACTGATCAGTGGTTGTACAATAAGTGCCATCGCCCCACCGTCCATAACGTGGCTCGATGTTTATATAGTTGCACAATAGGTGCTATCGCCCGGCCGACTATAGTGCGGCTCGGTGTAGTAAAATAAATAATTCATGCTGGACTCATATAAATCATACTTTCATAGTGACTTAAGGTCGAAGAGCTAATCAACACAAAAATCCTCCCATAAGAGGGGAAAACAATAAAAGGCACTCTTATCTTCTAAGAATAGAGTATCTTTGAGGGCTCGTACGTACATTGCATTTGTACAACTGGAGTCGTGCAAACAAAGGATGGTATAATCTTACATACCTGGTATATACTGCACCAAATTCCTCAAGCTACGCAATTGTTACAATTCCTTAGTCTACAAATAAAGAACAATCCAACCGTTACCCTCTAAGCGTTACAGCTATCATTAATCACAATCCCCTAAATCCGTATAGTGCTTCTCCACATCCTTCTCCTTCTAAAACTTAACAAATATAGTAATAACACATGCAGCTCAACAACAACCCAAATCAACCATAACCCAATCCATTAGCAGTAATTAACTTGAATTCATGGCTTCCATTCCCCATTCCCATGAGTTCTTACATGCATAAAATGGATTTCCAAGAATCCCCAAGAGAAAGAATGTAGGAGAGAGCAGTAACTTACCTTGCATGTTGATTAACTAGCCCTTTTTCTTGGTTCATCAACTTCTAAGTCTTACTCTCAATTAGGGCTTGCAGAAGGAGGGAAAATCAGCTAGGGCTTTTCTCCAATTCTTCAATTTCTAGATTTTTTCTCCAATTTAGAACTTGAAAGGAGAAGAAATTGGTTAAAGTTGTGTGGGACTTGAGAAGGGGGTCGCATGGGGGTTCTGCTGGTTTGGATTTCAGAAAAATGAAGAAGGAACTGGTTTAGGCCCCTTTTATAGGTCTGTCAATAAGTGACACACGTGTCTGATGTTTTCAGGTTTGCGGTAGCATTCTCGTCGCATAATCAACATGCGGTTCGCATTCTGGACGCGAACCGTGGCCCAGAAATCTGTTACACTCTGCGACACAGAAGGTTAGATTTGCGGTTCACATTTTTAACAATGCAACCGCATACTGGCCGCATTCCTGACGTTGATTTCAGCTCAAAAGTCTGTTTCATTATGCGATGGAGGATGTCATTTTTGCGGTCTGCATTTGCATTATGGGGTCGCATACTGACCGCATCCCTGACACAGATTTCTGCCCAGAAATCTGTCTTAGTTTGCGATTTCAGTGCGAGAAATGCGGCTCGCATGTGGGTTTTGCGGTAGCAAACCCAGCTTTGCGAAGCCCTTTGCTCTTTTCTTGACTTTTTGAACTCTTTTCCGGCTCTTAGGCTCTATAAATATAGTCTATCTTACAGCGCAGTCTAGCATATGAAATTACGGGTTGTAACATCTTATTCTTTTCATTTTGGTAGAAGCCACAACTAGAATATTAAATCAGACATAGAAGAACCTAGGGAATGAAAAGCACAATCGCTTGGCGAAACACGTGTTTTCTTCCCTTAATTCAAATAATTAAATTTATGTGATTATGGGTTAAAATTAGTTAACAATAATATTTTTAGATATAGCTTTTGAGGGTGCAATAAACGTCAGATAAATTTGGTCGAATAAATAACAATATGCAATAACTATTCCAAAAGCATGAGCAATAAAGTAGTATTTAATAGAAATGAATAACAATATATGGTATTTAAGTAAATAAGAGGAATAATTCACCCAATAAAGAATGAAGTAGATGGTTGTTCCTCCTAACATTGATGAGTGACAGACAAATCCTTGAATGTTCGAGTTATTCTCGGATTTGATGGAAAAATATAGAATAATATAGACAAGAATCTTAGTAAAAATGTGGTGTTTGTATCTTAGTAAGAGAGAGAGAGGATTTTTTTGTCAAAGTGTGTTCTTACAAATGAACATCACATGCCCCTATCATTGTCTCTTTTTCCAATATATACGTGACACTTTCCTAGAAACCATACTAGTACAAGTGTAAAGAATATCCACTAGAATATTCCCTTTTAATATCCTATCCTCACAAATTAGCCGTTACAGCTCCTATCATCGATATTCAACCTCGACCTCGACCCTTGTTGACATCTTAGCTACGGCTCTTATCAGCATCTCGACTACGGCTCATGTTGACTCTTCAGCCAAGGACTTTGCTGCTTCTTGGTCGCTTTGACTAACATCGACTCGAGAATCCTTCCCATAATATTATCTTGACTTAGGAACTCTAAAGATAGATTTTGCCTCATACAGTTAGTCCATCCGCTTATTGAGACCGGCTTCAGGTGAGGTCGATGAGCGGATTTGCTCGTTATGGTAGAAATAATTGAGCGAGCAGTTCAGGTCGTGGTGGTCATTGGTGAGTCGGCAACGTGGCCCTATGCGGACCACCTATTTCAAAACGTCTCCATTTTCCCGATCAGTTTGTTGGAGTTGGGCTGTCCAAAAATTAGGATGACGTCATGATATCATGCGTCATTATGACGTGTTTTCCTAATGCATTTCTTCGTTTCTCGTGCGCCCTTTGGTTGAACCTTCCGCTTCGGTTATGGCTTCAGCAATGATGTACCATTTTTTATTTTAGTTCCCAGGTTCTTATAAATAGATGTGCTAGGGTGTATTTTTGAAGTTTTAGACCTTCTACTCCGAAACTCCAAATCTCTTTCTTTCTTCTCTGTGACTTAACACTTTCTGTTCCAGGGGTTTCGTTATTTTTGATCCTTTATTGCTTGATACTCTTTTTCTTCCGATAAAAACATGACTAATGTTCCTTCCGAGTCTAATGAGGGAAGTGAGCCGATCCCTTTACCGACGGTGCTCCCTCCTCATGAGGAGAACGTTCCCGATGCCGTCGAGGACAGAAGCTTCCCTACGGTGGAGGAGATAGTTCCTCGTAACCCCGACACTCGAAATTACCTAAAGCTGAGCCTGAAACCTTTAAATCGGCATGAAGAAAGCTGATTTGTTGGAGCTTAAGGCTAAATACGGCCTCCTCAATCACATTGAATTGATCCCTGCCGGTGGGATGCGGTGCAGGTCCATCGTCCAGGGTACTGCGCTTTCACGCCTACCCCTTTCACGTCAGTTACACTCTTCCTCTTCTTTCGCTAGCGGAGGAATTGTCTTGCTATGATGTTTGTCCGGCTCAGCTTGCACCGTATGTATACAAACATATAAGGATGCTCACCAAATTTGCAGAATTGGTCGGGGTCAAGCTCACACTTCGACACTTGACGCACCTATTCACCTCCAGCTTTTATAGGGGGATGATGCTGAATCTTCGTCACCGAGGAGGTATATATTTGGTGGTAAAGTTGGAGGACAGGCCAACCGCCAATTTTGGCTCTAGTTTTTCTTTGTTAGAACTGAAGATGTGGTGGCCAATGCTGATGGTTTCCCTGAGGCTTGGAGTTTCTTTTCCCTTTGTACTTCCCTTAATTTTAGCTAGGGGGTCCTCGAGGAGGTCGAGAGCTCCTGCCCTGCGTTCTAAAAGAGAAAAAATGTTGAGGCCTCGGCTTCCGCACCTTCCTCGACTATTACCCTCTCAGCTCGTGTCCCAGATTCTGCTTCGGCGCGGTTGCCTCTGCTCTTGCCCCTGTTGGTGTGTCTTGTCTTGATCCTTCCTTGGCCGTGGGCACCTCGGACCCTTTACCATAGCGCCTTGTAGACGAATATGAGGAGGAGCTTGTACCTGGTGAGAAAAATTTGATGCCTCGTAAGAGGAGGTCTGTGGATACTGGTGGTGGGACCGCCTGGGCTGTTGATTTAATGGAGGGTGAATCTACGCTGTGCGAGACAGCGACCATTATCATCGAAGACGACGTCGAGCTGGTGTCTGAGATTCCAAGGTCGACGGAGGCCGACGTGCATACGTCTCTCCCTTCTGCGATAACGGAGGCCGAAGGGCCAGTCACTAGAGTTATTGAAACTTCGTGGCAAGAGAAGCCGTCGACTTCGTGGCTAGCTGATGATACTTCTTTGCCGGCCGATGGGAGAGGCAAAGGTATTGCCGAAGAAGTCTATGAGATGGGTTCAAACATTGATCTTGGTGATCTGAAGATGATGAGGGAAGGGTTTACCAGCTTGAGGTATGGTTGGAGGGGTCTACGAGGACCATGGCGATCCCTATAGACCGTGATTTGCTGAAGAATAAGGAGAACATAGTTCCTGCCCTCGGCTTTGCTCCGAAATAGAGGGTGAGACCCTCAAAGAATTGGACTATGTCACCTTGTCGAGGAGCATAGCCGGTCTTACTCTCAAGGTGAGTATTTAGTGTTTTGTCCTTCTTTTTCTGTACTTTGTTAGCAAGGGCATTTTCATTCTTGCCTTCTTTTTCTTTTTGTGATTGCAGATTGTGACCTTGGAGATTGAAAGCCCGAAGGGAGGAGAAGCGTAGAAAAATATTTGATAGGCTGAAAAATAAATATTTCGAGTATTGCGGCAAGTACCGGGAGTTTCGCAGGCGGCTTGGTGAGGGCGGGAATTTGCAGGCCCTTCGTGATGAATTGAAGGAGAAGGACGACGAGCTGGTGAGAGTCATCGAGAAGTGTAGTGTCCTTGAGGGAACGTTGAGGAGTAGGGAAGAGGAGCTTGAGGTCAGTAGAGTCGTAAAGACCAAGTGCGGCGACCTTCAGGCACAAAGTGGTCGAGCTGCGCAGGCAATTGGAAGAATGCCGGCTTCAGATGGAGGTCCTTAATGGTGAAGTCGTCGATAAAGTGGAAGAGATGGAGAAGGCAGAGGCGGCGTGGTCGGAGGCTCTGAATAAGGCGGAGTTCCTTGAGGTGGTGATTCGAACTCTCCGTTCTGAGCGAGAGAATGACTTAACGACAGCCAGGCTCAAGGAAGAACGACTTGATGAAAGGATCGGGGAGTTGGAAAGAGAGGCGTCTGTTCTCTATGATCGAGTGGTTGCTTTGGAGGCCGAGAAGGCCCAATTACTGGCACAGCCGTCCTCTTTCTGTACTTCAAAATTTCCCAACTTTCCTCCGAATTTATATGAGGAGTGGATTCATGCCAAGGCCCAGTTAGATATCTTTCGAGATTTGCATAAGGCGGGGTCCGTCTCTGATGAAGCCCATGAAGGTGTTCGTATGAAGGCCCGCGAAGCTCGACTTGCTTGTGGGTATGACCCTGTTACGGCTGAGGCCGGCAAAGGTGACAATGAAGGTATAGATCGACTTGAGGAGGTTGCCTGGTACGATACCGCATATCTTGAGGGCTAAGGCAACGGTGGCGAGGGGGACCAAGATGGTGAGGGCACCAGTGGCCAAGGCGGTGAAGGAGTAGAAATCACGACGGTGGTGATCAATAGTTTTTTCTTCTTCTCTTTTTTGTAAACTTTTGTGTATTTTTGGCAGCGTCTTCATGAGCCTTTGTAAAAATGTTAGTATGAAATACCAAATTTGTTCTATGCATCTGCTTTTTTTTCCTGTTGTTTGTTTTTTTTTAATTTTTGCTTCTGTTGGCTGTACATTGGAACATGGCCGAGGTCGTCAACTTGTTTGGTTGTGACCTTTGTTAGATTACGATCGAGGGTCGATAGGTATTTATTCGAATGAGGTTGATCATAAATTTTTCATTTAGGTTGTGGCCGAGGGCCGGTAGGTATTAGTTCGAACGAGGTCGAACACAACCTGAATTTAATTTATGGCCGAGGGCCAATAGGTGTAGTTCGAACAAGGTCAAACATAACTTGTTGTTAATCATGGTCGAGGGCTGGTAGGTGTTAGTTCGAACAAGGTCTAACATAACCTGAGTTTAGTTATGGCCGAGGGCCGATAGATGGCAGTTCGAACAAGGTTGAACATAACCTATATTTAATTATGGCCAAAGGATGGCAGGTGTTATTTCGAACAAGGTCGAACAAAACCTGATTTTACTTATGGCCGAGGGCCGATAGGTGTTAATTTGAACAAGGTTGAACATAACCTGTATTTAATTATGGCCGAGAGCCGGAAGGTGTTAGTTCTAACAAGGTCGAACATAACATGTACTTAATTATGGCCGAGGGCCGATAGGTGTTAGTTCGAACAAGGTCGAATATAACTTGAATTTAATTATAGCCGAGGGCTGATAGGTGTTAATTCGAACAAAGTCGAACATAACCTATATTTAATTATGGCTAAGGGCTGATATGTGTTAGTTCGAACAAGATCGAACATAACCTGAATTTAATTATGGTCGAGGGCCGATAGGTGTTAGTTCGAACAAGGTCGAACATAATCGGAATTTAATTATTGACGAGGGCCGATAGGTGTTAGTTCAAACAAGGTCAAACATAACCTGTATTTAATTATGGCCGAGGGTCGATAGGTGTTTGTTCGAATAAGGTCGAACATAATCTGAATTTAATTATGGCCGAGGGCCGATAGGTGTTAGTTCGAACAAGGTCGATCTTAACCTGAATTTGGGAAAAATGTGCTGGTAAGTGTAAAGTTTATTGCCTTGACATTGTTGCATTTGTTACATACTTGGAGAAATTTATAGATTTTTGGGTGTTGGCTGGAATTCCAGTCCCGGTCTGTCTAGTCCCTTCATTGGTTGACCTGGAGAATAGTGAGAGGTCGAGAAATAAATAGTAACCATGGCCTTTCCTTCGCGTACTTCAATTTGGAGTGTTCCCTCCATCGCCTCGTTAAAAACCTCCTTAAGAAAACCCAACTGGACAAAGCTCAAGTGAGGAAAAAAAGAGTACGACTCGGGGGACATTTTTTCTCTTAGAAGTTGAAGTATTTGAGGTGGCTGATATTCCAGTTGTTTGGTAGTAGCTTTCCTTCCATTATTTCTAGTTGAAATGATCCTTTATTTGCTTTTGTTGTGATTTTGTACGGAGCGTCCCAATTTGTTCCCAGCTTGCCTTCCTTGGGATCTTTGCTCGCTTAGGTTTTAGCTTTCAATACGTAGTCCCCGACTTTGAGCGGCCTGACCTTTTCTTTCTTGTTATAATAGCGTTCTGCTTGCTGTTTTTGGGCGATCATTCTTATATAGGCCATATATCTTCGTTCGTCGACTTCGTCGAGATCTTGCATTCTGCCCTCATCATTGCTTGTGCCTCTCTCATGGGAATACCTTAGACTAGGCTCTTCGACCTCGACTGGTATTACCGCCTTGGTTCCATAGACCAAAGAGTAGGGCGTCTCTCCTGTGCTCATTTTCTGAGTTGTTCGGTAGGCCCACAATACTTCTTATAGTAGTTCCGGCCATAGTCCCTTGGTGTCCTCAAGCTTCTTTTCATGATTTTTAGTATTGATTTGTTGGAGGACTCTGCTTTCCTGTTGCCTGCGGGGTGGTACGGGGTTGAGAGTATTCTTACGATATGCCATTTCTTAAAAAATTTAGCAATTTTCTTTCCCGTGAATTGGGGTCCATTGTCGCAACTGATTTATTTGGGAAGGCCGAACTGGCATATGATATTTATCCATATACAGGTGAGTACTTTCTGTTCCCGTATTTGGGCGAATGATCCTGCTTCCACCCACTTAGAGAAATAGTGAGTTAAAACCAAAAGGAATCGTGCGTTACCTCATCCTGCAGGGAGGGAGCTCACGATGTCCATTTCCCATTTAATGAACGGCCAAGGTGAGGTGAGTGAATGGAGGTGTTCGTCCGCTTGGTGAATCACTAGGGCGTACTTCTAGCATTGCTCATATCTTTTTACGAAGTCTACGACCTCTTTTTTCATGGTGGGCCAGTAATATCCCGCCCGTATGAGGCATCGGACCTGTGCTCGATTGCCAAAATGAGCCTCGCAATGGCTTTTGTGGATTTTTTAAAGGACGCGCCGAGTTTGGTTTGGGCCTAGGCATATCGCTCAAGGGCTTCCGTAACTTCTCTTGTACAGGTCGTCATGGAGGATACTGTATCTGGCTGCTTACGTTCTCAATTTCCTGGCCTCTTTTTTATCGCCTGGGAGTGTGCCGTCTTGCAAGTATGTGATAATATGATTGCGTCAGTCCCAAGTTAAGTTAATAGTTCTTACCTCGACTTGATCTAGCGATGAGTTGAGGAGATAGATCACGTTTTTGTCTCCTGTTGTGATGCTTTTGGTGGCTGCGGCTAGTTTGGCGAGGCCATCTGCCTCAGCGTTCTGTGCTCGTGGAATTTGGTCAAGTTGGCATTCGTTGAACTCGAGCAACAGCTTGCAGATTTCGATCTGGTATTTTTGCAATTTTTGTTCCTTGATTTGGAAAGTCTCTAACTTAGTTGACTACGAGCTGGGAATCACAGTGTAGTTTCAACCGTTTTGCCCCATACTTGAGCGCTAGTCTCAAACCTGCAATGAAAGCCTTATACCCGGCCTCGTTGTTAGTCATATCCCGGCATTTTATGGACTAGAAAATTACTTCACCTGTCGGGAATTTGAGTACGACTCCCTGTCTGGACCCCGACGCATTGGATGCGCCATATGTGTATAAGACCCAGAGGTCTTGTGTTTGGGGGGAATTTTGGACGGCTTCCCATTCGACTTCAAGTATTATTTTTGCGTTGAAGTCAGCAGCAAAGTCGGCTAGCACTTATGACTTTATCTCCGTTCGCGGCTGGTACATGATATCCTGCTCGCTTAGCTCGATGGCCTATTTGGCCAGCCTTCCCGATAGCTCGGGTTTATGTAAAATTCTTCTTAGGGGGAAAGTTGTGACGAGTGAGATGGGGTGACATTGGAAATACGGTCTAAGCTTCCTTGAAGCTACGACTAAGGCCAAAGCCAATTTCTCGAGGTGCGAGTATCTCGTCTCGACGTCGACTAGTGTTTTGCAAATGTAATGAATTGGAAATTACGTACCTTTGTTTTCTCGAATTAGGACTGCACTTACTGCTACCTCGGATATAGTTGGATAAACGAGGAGATGCTCCCCTGGCTCTAGTTTTGAAAGCAACGGCGGTGATGACAGGTAGGCCTTTAAGTATGCCAAAGCATTTATGGCGCCTATCCGACAACCGCGAGATGAAGCTTGATAGGGCGGCGATACGGCCAATCAACCTTTAGACCTATTTTTGGTGGTCAAGAGTTCGGGTATCCCCTCGATGGCTTTGATTTGATCAGGCTTGACCTTGATCCCTCGCTGTGATACGAGGAAACCTAGGAACTTTCCTGAGGCTACGCCGAACGCACACTCCTTCGGGTTCAGTTTCATTCCGTACCGTCTGAGTATGTCGAAATTTTCTTTCAGATGGTCGATGTGAGTGTCGTCTATATATACTTCAATTGTATTACGGAGCTGATCCTTGAACATCTTTGCCACCAATCTTTGATAAGTCGCCCCCGCATTCTTTAGTTTGAAGGGCATGACCCTGTAGCAGTACATTCCTTGGTATGTGATGAACATGGTTTTTCCTGATCTTCTTCTTCCATGAGGATCTGATTATAGCGTGAGTAAGCACCCCAAGAAGCTTAGCAGCTCATGTCCGGCCGTTGCATCAATGAGTTGGTCGATATGAGGCAGCAGGAACGAGTCCTTTGGGCAATCTTTGTTCAAGTCTGTGAAGTCCACACACATCCGCCATTTCCCATTCTTCTTTTTAACCATTACTACGTTGACGATCCACTTGAGGTACTTCGACTCCCTGATGGAACCATTTTCTAACAGTTTTTCCACCTTCTCGCGCACTGGAATATCTGCATGGCTGAAAGCAAACAAATCCGCATTAGCTTTTAAGAATTGACTAAGTTTACCTGGTTCCTAAAGTTTGCAACGATATAGGCCCTTTTGCTATGGACGTTGGGATCTAATTGAACGGGGTCGTGGTCTTCTATGGTTGATACTGCGGCCTCGACTATGTCGGGATCTTTGATGAATTCCCCGATCTCGTCATGCCCCGACCTCGACCCTGCTGATTGCTACGCCTCTTTTTCTTTGTCCTTCCTTTGTTGGGTAGTCGTGCTGTCTAAAGAAATATTGCAGCATTCACGGGACGTACGCGGCTCTCCTTGTATGCTGAATATTCCCCATGGAGTTAGAAATTTGACGACTTGGTACAAGCTGGAGGGGACGACCTTCATGGGGTGTATCCATGGTCGTCCCACTATGGCGTTATACGTGGTGTCTTGGTTCATGATGTGGAATGTTGTTTGTAAAGTCACACTGCCAACCAAAATGGGGAGTGTAATTTCTCTGGACGTCCATTCAACTGCATTATTAAAATCAGTTAGCGTGATGTAGCGCAGTATTACCTTATCCTCTAGTTTCATTTGGGTAAGTACTCGGGGATGGATAATGCATGTGCCTCTCCCGTCATCTATCATAATGCGTTTAACATCAGTATCTAAAATTTTTAGAGTAATAACGAGGGCGTCATTATGAGGAAAAGCCAAACCGTCGGCGTCCGACTTGTCAAAGATGATACTTTCTTCGAGTTCGTCGTACCATTCACGAGGTGATAGATCGCTTGAGTTTGTGGGTAGTAGTGAATTTCACGCTATTGATAGAGGTGTCATCACCGATGATCATGTTGATGGTACGAGCAGGTGAGGGTGGTTTGGGCGGCCCTTGATGTTTGCATCCTCTAGAGAAATTGGTTCTTCCCTTATCGCTTAGAAGCTCTTTAAGGTTTCTTTATCAGAGCATATTCACGACTTCTTGCCTTAGGGCGATGTAGTCTTCCGTCTTGTGCCCTCGTTCCTCGTGGAACTCACAAAGGGCGTCAAATTTTCTGGTGTTAGGGTCCGATCTCATCTTTGGCAGCCACTTCACTTTTTGCCGAGCTTCTCCGGGGCATAGACTATCTCTGTGGGTGACACATAAAAATTGTAAGCAGATAATAAGGGGGAATACCTCTATTGTTCCGATGAGTTCCCCTCCTTGGACTGGATGGACCTTCTTTGTAGCGGGCGGAGGGGGAGGCGGCCGTTCTGATATATGGTTGATGCCGTTCCCTTTTAGGTCGGGGAATTGGATGATATCTTTTGGTACTCTCTCTTTGATCCTTTCTTGATTCTGCTTGTACCGAGGTTAGTCGGTGGGTTGGCCCATTGAGATCGTTCTCATCTGCATGGACCTCGGCACAATAAGCATTCTAGATTTCATCCCAAGTGGTTGGGGGGGGGGGG
>MCJB01013149.1:0-15972 GCA_002018475.1 Nicotiana obtusifolia | reverse complement strand
GGGGGGGGGGGTACTTCATCAACCGACTTAAGAGTTTCCTCGTTGCTCCTGAACCATCCCTACTCAACCTATTCTGAAAAGCTGCAACCGCCATCCCTTCGGACACATTTGGAAAAGTCATCCTTACTCATTTGAACCGGGCGAGAAAGTCCCTCAGCCCCTCTCCTAGATATTATCTAATAGCAAATATGTCGTTCACTCTTGGCCGGCCTTCTTGGCTCCGACGTGGGTTATTACGAACTTGTCGGCCATTTATTCAATGGTTTATATGGAGCGTGTTGGTAGCTTTGAGTATCAGGTTAATGCCCCTCCTATGAGGGTTTCGCCAAAATTCTTCAGCAAGATCGAAGACACCTGTTCTTTGGCGAGGTCGTTGCCTTTTACTGCGGTGATGTAATAAGTCACATGATCTTCAAGGTCGGTTGTGCCGTCATATATCCTGAGGTAGGGCGGCATTTTAAAGTTTTTGATATGGCATGCGATGATGCATCATAAGTGTAAGGTTGCTCGACGAACCGGACGGCGTTCCTCTTCAGCAACAGCTTAGGAGCGCCCAAAATCTTGTCGACCCTTTCTTGGTGTTCTTTTATTTGATCTCGGAGCGCCTTGTTTACATTTTCCATCTCTTCATCCTTTTCAGCATGGCTGCAAGGTCGTTGTCACCTGCACTATCAATGACATTGTGAGAAATACTTGTAATTGGAGGAGAAGGCTTGTTCCATTGCTCGTCTTCTTGTTGTATCGTGCAAGTCCTTGCATTTTTTGTAGTCGTGTCCCGAGCGGGCTTGTTGAGGACGCTTGTTACCGTGCCAGTTAGCCACGGTTCGAGGAGCATTTTTACAGCAGGGGGCATCTCTTCTCCCACAGATGTGGAGGCTCTCTTACCACGAGATTTTGTGATGCTGCAGTGAGGGGGCGGTGACCCATCTCTCCTAGGGGAGGCATTGGGCGTCGCGCCTTAATCTGTCATTTCACAGCTTTCGTTGATAACGTTCATGTGGTTGGTTGGGGAATCACTTATTATTCTCGTGCTTTCTTCTCAGTTACCTGTCATGTTGGGATTGTGCACACAAAGAAAAGAGATCTTGTTTTTGCTTCTTTTTTTTTTTTACGTTAGTGACTCGTGCTAGTTATAGATCTAGAAGAAACTAAATGTTTTAGCGAAGAAATCCCTACAGATGGTGCCAAATTGTTTGACCAAAAATATGACTCTTAGTTCAAATAATTAAATTTATATGATTATGGGTTAAACTTAGTTAACAATAATATTTCTAGATGTAGCTTCCGAGGTTGCAATAAACATCAGATAGATTTGGTCGACTAGTGATAACAATATCTAAGAACTATTCCAAAAAGCATGAGCAATAAAGTAGCATTTAATAGCAATGAATAACAACAAATGATATTTAAGTAAATAGGAGGAATGATTCACCCAACAAAGAATAAACTGGATGGTTGTTCCTCATGACAATGATGAGTGACAGAAAAATCCTTGAATGTTCGAGTTATTCTCTGATCTGATGGAAAAGTACGGAATAATATAGACAAGAATCTTAGTGAAAAGGTGGTGTTTGTATCTTAGTAAGAGAGAGAGAATCTTTTTATCAAAGTGTGTTCTTACATATGAATATCACATGCCCCTATCATTGTCTTTTTTTTCTATATATATATGGGACACTTTACTAAGAAACCCTAATAGTACACGTGCAGAGAATATCCACTAGAATATTCTCTTTTAATATCCTATACTAACAACTAGCCGTTACAGCTCCTATCATCGATATTCAACCTCGACCTCGACCCTTATTGACATCTCGACTACGGTTTTTGTCCACATCTCGACTACGGCTCATGTCGACACTTTGGTTAAGGACTTTGCTGCTTCTTGGGTCGCTTCGACTAACTTCGGCTCGAGAATCCTTCCCGTAATATTATCTTGAATTGGGCTAGAAACAAATTTTGCCTCATACAAGTACCTGCGATAAAGTCCGACTAATTTAAAATTTTAGTGTTAAACACACAAAACGTGATTAATTGGATATCTGACGATTTGTAATCGAACTACAAAAAATGTTTTTGTCACGACCCAAAACCAACCCGTCATGATTGCGCCTTTCATGGTACTACGCCAGCCGACTATTCAGACATTTCCAACACTCTAAACCTTTGAAAGAAACAGTTCAAATAAAGAAAAATCTCTTAAAACAGGATAAGAAATCATAACTCAGCACATAAATTCTTCCCAAAACCGGGGTGTCACTGAGTACATGAGAATCTATGAAATAATAAAGTCTAGTACACAGTCTAGAAGTAAAACTAAATAAATAAACTAAAAGATAAGGGAGGAGAGTCAAGGTCTGCAAACGCCAAGCAGCTACCTCGATGATCTCCGAAAGTCTGGCCTCTGCAAACCAACAACCCCCGAAACCGGAAGCATCTGGATATGCACACGAGGTGCAGGGTGTAGTGTGAGTACAACCAACTAAATAAGTAACAAATCTAACCTTTGGACTAAAAGTAGTGACGAGTCCAATATTATTACGGTCCACTTTTCATATTTAACAGTACGGAAAAGTTACAGAAAATATGGAAATGATATCTCAAATATTTATATTTTACAAGTGAAGGTACAAGAATTTAGACATGCTTGCAACAAGAACTTAGACATGCTTTCAGATTTCACAACAAAGCTTAACACATAACAGGGCAAATCCAGCCCAGGGCATATCCAGCCCACATGCAAACGAAACAGGGCAGATCCAGCCCAAATGCAAGTAAATAGGGCAGATCCAGCCCAAATTTCATAACTACTAGCATTATGCCCACTGTGGGTGTGCAGACTCCGGAGCGGACGATCCAGCCCAAGTGATGTAATAGGCCAAATCCTGACATCACTCAATAAAGCATGTTGCGGCGTGCAGCTCGATCCCATAAATATCACTAGCCCTCAGCCCCACCCAGTAATTAACCTCTCCAATTTCTCGGGCTTACCATAATCATCCCACAAATGATGATATGATATAACATGTAAAGACAACAGAGACTGAGACATAAAATGCAAGTAATACCTATGACTGAGTACAAATTGACAGATTAAGCAATTAGTTCTACAGCAAAGAACGACCACTATGGGTTCTAATAGTACCATCATATAGCCTAAGCAGGGTTTCTAACATGACTGACAGCTCAATAGATCTAATACATGGTGAAAATACGGGTAACAACAAGATTTAACAACTATTCAGTTCCATGGAAGTGACCAAGTCAATATTCTTACAGTGCACGCCTACATGCCCATCAAGTAGCACATGCGTCACCTCACACCATTCACATAATCACGAAATCGGTGCCTTATACCCTAAGAACCAAGCTTAGAACTGTTACTTACCTCAAACTGTGCGAAACTCTACTCCAACAAGCCCTTGCCTCGCGAAACGGCCTCCAAATACCTCGAATCTAGCCACAAATAGTTTGATACAATAAACACGAGCTAAAAGAATCAATTCCATATGAAATTACTAAGCTTTTAATAAAAAGTCAAAAAGTCCACCCAAAAGCCGACCCACGGGCCCACGTCTTGAAATCCAATAAAAGTCACAAAACCTGAAACCCATCCCGCCACGAGTCCAACCATACTAAATTTACCAAAATCCAACACCTAATCGACACCCAAATCTCCAATTTAAACTCTCCAAATCCCTAGCCTCAAACCCCCAAATTAGACCTCAAAACCACACAATCTAGGTGGGAAATTCAACGAGGAAACATAATTATTAAATAAATTTAACCACAAGTGACTTGCCTCAAGAAAACACTCGAAAATCCTCAAAAAAATCGCCTAATCCCGAACTTGAAATGTTTAAAATGAAGAAAAACTCGAAAACCCTCGAACTTAAACACTGCCTAGGCTTTTCTGCACCTGCAGAGCCTGAGCTCGCACCTGTGCTCCCGCTTTTGCAGAGAATAACTCGCTTCTGCGAATCTCACTTAATTGGAGACCAAGCGCACCTGCGGGACCGCATCTGCGAACCATTCCTCGCTTCTGCGACTCCCATGCAGCTTGCCCAAATCTGCTTCTGCGGTCGTCCTCCCGCAGATACACATTCGCATATGCGGAAACTATTTCCACGCCTGCAACCCCTAGTGACCTTCCTTCTCTTCGCAGATGCGCAAGCTTAGCCGCTTCTGCGGCTCCGCACCTGTGGCCAATCCCGCCGCAGGTGTGATGACACTAGATCTGCAGCACCTCAGCATAACACTTAAGCCAAATTTGATCTGTTAACCATTTGAAACCACCCGAAGCCCCCGGAACCTCAAGAAAACACACCAAGAAGTCCTAAAACACGATACGAACTTAGTCGAGCACGCAAACCACATCAAACAATATCAGAAACACGAATCGCACCCCAATTCAAGCCTAAGGAAAACTAAGGAGTTCCAACTTCTACAAACGATGCCGAAACCTATCAAATTATGTCCGAATGACCTCAAATTTCGCACACAAGTCACAAATGACACCACGGACCTATTCCAATTCTCGGAACCCCAATCCGAGCCCGGTATCCACAAAGTCCATTCTCGATCAAACTTCCAAATTTCCAACTTTCGCCAGTTCAAGCCTAATTCCACTAGGACCTCCAAATCACAATCCAAACACACTCCTAAGTCCAAAATCAACCAACGGAGCTAACGGAACCATCAAAACTCCATTCCGGATTCATCTACACATAATTCCACATCCGCTCAACCTTTTCAACTTAAGCTTTCAACCTTGAGACTAAGTGTCTCAATTCATTTCGAAACCTATCCGGACCCAAACCAATTTTCCCGGCAAGTCACAAAACAAAAATTAAGCAGGGAATGAACAGTGAATAGGGGAATGGGACTACAACTCTCAAAACGACTGGTCAAGTCGTTACATCCTCCCCTTCTTAAATAAATGTCGCCCTCAAGCGGGTCTAGAAACGTACCTGGAGTCTCAAATAGGCGTAGATATCTTCTCCGTATCTCCCGCTCGGTCTCCCAAGTAGCCTCCTCAACTGGCTGACCTCTCCACTGCACCTTCACTTAAGTTATGTCCTTTGACCTCAACTTTGGAACCTGCAGGTCCAAAATGGCCACCGGCTCCACATCATAAGTCAAATCACCATCCAACTGAACCGTTCTGAAATCTAAAATATGAGATAGATCGCCGACATACTTCTGGAGCATAGAAACATGAAACACTGGATGCACACTCAACAAACTAGGTGGCAAGGCAAGCTTGTAAACCACCTCCCCAATCCTTTGAAGTACCTCAAACGGCCCAATATACCGAGGACTCAGCTTGCTCTTCTTTCTGAACCTCATAACACCCTCCATGGGTGAAACCTTGAGCAGTACCTTCTCTCTAACCTTGAAAGTAACATCACGAACCTTCCTATTGGCGTAACTCTTCTATCTGGAATGCTCCGTACGAAGTCGATCCTGAATCAATTTAACCTTGTCCAAAGCATCCTGAACTAAGTCAGTACCCAATAGCCTAGCCTCGCGGGGCTCAAACCAACCTACCGGAGATCGACATTGTCTCCCATACAAAGCCTCATACGGAGCCATCTGAATGCTCAACTGGTAGCTGTTGTTGTAGGCAAACTCCGCGGGTAGCATATGATCCCAAGAACCCCCGAAATCAATGACACAAGCATGTAGCATGTCCTCTAATATTTGAATAGTGCGCTCTGACTGTCTGTCCGCCTGAAGGTGAAATGTTGTACTCAACTCCACCTGCGTCCCCAGCTCATGCTGCAATGCCCTCCAAAACTACGATGTAAACTGCGTGCCCCGATCTGAAGTGATGGACACCGGCACGTTGTGAAGGTGAACAATCTTGCGGATGTAAATCTCAACCAATCACTCTGAAGAATAAGTAGTCCCAACTGGAATAAAGTGCACGGACTTGGTTAGCCGATCTACAATCACCCAATTAGCATCGAACTTCCTCAAAGTCCGTGGGAGCCCAACTACAAAATCCATGGTGATCCACTCCTATTTCCTCTCTGGAATCTCTAGCCTCTGAAGCAATCCACCCAGTCTTTGATGCTCATACTTTACCTGCTGACAGTTAAGGCACATAGCTACAAATCCCACTATATCCTTCTTCATTCTTCTCCACCAATAGTGCTGCCTCAAGTCCTGGTACATCTTCGCGGCACCTGGATGAACGGAATACCGTGAACTGTGGGCCTCCTCAAGAATCAACTCACGTAGCCCATTTATATTGGGCACATAAGTCCGACCTTCATCCTCAACACCCCATCATCCCCGATAGTAAAATCCTTGGCATCATTGTGTTGAACCGTGTCCTTAAGGACAAGAAAATAAGGATCATCATACTGGCGCTCTGTGATGCAATCATATAAGGAAGACCGAGAAACCACACAAGCTAGAACCCGGCTAAGCTTCGAAACATCTAATCTCAGGAACTGGTTGGCCAAGGCCTGAACATCAACTGCAAGCGGTTTCTCACCAACAGGAATGAATGCAAGGCTACCCATACTCACTTCCTTTTTACTCAAGGTATCGGCTACCACATTGGCCTTCCCGGGATGATACATAATAGTAATATCATATTCCTTTAGTAGCTCCAACCATATCCGTTGCCTCAAATTTAGATCCTTTTGTTTGAACAAGTGCTGAAAACTCCGATGATCCGTAAATACCTCACAAGACACACCGTAGAGATAATGCCTCCAAATATTCAATGCATGAACGATGACAACCAACTCCAAATCGTGGACGGGGTAGTTCTTCTCATGAGGCTTCAATTGATGAGAAGCATAAGCGATCACTCTACCCTCCTGCATCAAGACACACCTAATACCGATCCGAGAAGAATCACAATAAACTGTATAAGAACCTGAAACTAAAGGCAAAACTAGAACCGAAGATGTGGTCAATACAGTCTTGAGCTTCTAAAAGCTCTCTTCCACTCATCCGACAACCTAAAAGTAGCACCCTTCTGGGTCAATTTGGTCGAAGGCGATGCAATAGATGAGAAACCCTCCACGAAGCGACGATAATAACCGGCCAGGCCGAGAAAACTCCAAATCTCGGTAGCTGAGGATGGCCTGGGCCAACTTTGAACCGCCTCTATCTTCTTTGGATCCACCTGAATCCCCTCACTGGACACCACGTGCCCTAAGAAAGCTACCAAACTAAGCCAAAACTCACACTTGGAGAACTTGGCATAAAGGTTCTCTGCCCTCAACTGCTGCAACACAATCCTCAAATGATGGGCATGCTCCTCATAGCTACGAGAGTACACCAGGATATCATCAATGAATACTATGACAAACGAGTTGAAATAAGGCTGAAATACACCGTTCATCATATGCATGAATGCTGCTGGGGTGTTGGTCAGCCCAAAAGACATGTCAAGGAACTCATAATGATCGTAACGGGTCCTGAATGCTGTCTTTAGAATATCCAAGTCCCGAATCTTCAACTAGTGATACCCAGACCTCAAATTGATCTTAGAGGACACCCTCGCTTCCTGAAGCTGTTCAAATAGATCATCAATGCGCGGCAAAGGATACCAGTTCTTGAATGTAACTTTGTTCAACTACCTATACTCGATGCACATCCGCATAGTGCCATCCTTCTTCTTCACAAATAGAGCTGGTCCACCCTAAGGCGATACACTAGGCCTAACAAACCCCTTATCAAGAAGTTCCTGAAGCTAATCATCAATTCTTTCAATTAAGTCAGTGCCATACGATACGGAGGAATAGAAATGGGCTAACTACCCGGATCCAAGTCAATACTGCCCGACAGGTCTGCAGGAAACACATTCGGAAAATCTCATACTACCGGAACAGATTCAATAGTAGGGGTATCTCAACAATATCCCTCACAAAGGCCAAATAAGATAAACAATCCTTCCTAACCATCCATTGGGCCTTCAAATATGAAATCACTATGCTGGGAATATAGTCTAGAGAACCTATTCACTCGATCATTGGCAACCCCGACATCGCCAGCGTCACGGTCTTAGCATGACAATCCAGCATAGCATGACATAGACAACCAATCCATGCCCAAGATCACGTCGAAATCAACCATACTAAGCAGTAAGAGATCAACTCTAGTCTTCAATCCCCCAATAGTCACTACACATGACTGATGTATACGGTCCACAACAATAGTATCGCCCACCGGCATAGATACATGAAAATATGAGACTAAGGACTCACGGGGCATATCCAGATAATGAGAAAACTACGATGATACATACGAATAAGTGGAACCAGGGTCAAATAATACAGAAGCATCCCTGTGGAATACTAAGACAATACATGTGATCAGTGCATCTAAACCAACAACTTCTTCCTGGCAGAAATAGCACAGAATCGGGCCTGTTCCCCACCTGATCGGCCTCCCCCTCTTGGGCGACCCCTAGCTGCCTGAGCCCCACCCTGAGCTAGCTGGACGGGTGGTGAAGTAACTGATGTTGAAGTCGTGACGTGACTCCTCTACTAAACTGGACCTCCGGTAAGGCAGGGATAGAACCTCTTCACATGACCCAACTCTCCACACTCGAAACATCCCCTCTCAGAAAATGGTGGGAAATACTGACACGGACCCTGAGAACCAAAATAACTACCAGAGGAAGCTGGTGCAGACGAACCATGAACTGAATGTGCACGAGATGAACTCTGAGTTGGGAGGGCACTGAGGGATGATTGGCTCGGTCTAGCACTGTATGAACCATGGTTGGATGATGCACCACGATGGACTGGGGGAGATATCTGAGCGGGCCTATAAGGATGACCCCTGCCGTGGTAGAACTGACTCCTAGAAGTAACATCGCCAAAACCACCCGATCCACGAGGACTCTTGGCCTTCCTCTCCTCACGCTCCTGACTGTGGACCATCTCCAATCACCGAGCAATATCAACCACCTCGTCAAACTGAAAATCAGATACACTCTCCCGAGTCATAGCAAACGCAACTGATAGGTGAGGCCATCAATGAACCTCCTAATCCTCTCCCTCTCGGTGGGAACCAACCGAACTGCGTGACGAGCCAACTCTGAAAATCTCATCTCATAATGGGTCACAGACAGGCCGTCCTGGTGTAGCTACTCGAACTGCATGCGCAGCTCCTCCCTACGGGTCTGTGGCACAAACTTCTCCAAGAAGAGAACGGAGAACTCACGCCATGATAATGGTGTAGCACCGACTGGCCTGTTCCTCTCATAGGCCTCCCACCATCTGAAGGCAGCTCCAATAAACTGAAAAGCAGTGAATGAGACCCTACTAGTCTCCACCTGATGTGCAAATAATTCGCTGACACCTATCCAAGAAGTCCTGGGCATCCTCAGACTCAGCTCCACTGAATGATGGAGGCTAGAGCCTCCCAAATCTCTCTAGTCTCCTCTGCTCATCATCAGTCATAACGGAACCCACCCTAGGCCTGAGCAGTTGGAACCGGCTGGGCTGGCAATACCCCCGGCGTCTGAAGTCCCTGTATCACCTGCTTTGGAGTACGGGCGGCGAGAGCCTGAGTATCTCCCCTGACCTGAGAAGTGGCTGGCACGGTCTGAATAGAAACTGCCTGAGCAACGTTAGTGCACACCATCAAAATCTGAGCCAAAGCCTCCTGAAGACCTGGAATCACAATGGGCACAGCTGGTGCCTGAGCTGGCCCCACTGGCTCAACCATATTTGGAACCTGATCTTGAGCTGGAGCAATTGGTGGATCTGCAAGTGCTGCTTTAGCTGTTGTACGAGCTGCACCTCTGCCCCTACCGCGACCTCGGCCTCTCGTGGACCTGGCTGGTGGTACTAGTGGATGTTCGTCCTGTCCAGTAGGAGTGACCTCACTATCTGTGAGAGCATAGAATAACAGAAGTTTTAGTTTCTGGAATCAACAAATCCACACGACAAGAATACATGAATGTGAAATTTCCTAAGGGTTCGACAGCCTCTCAAAGATAAGTATAGATGTCTCCGTAAAGATCCGCAAGACTCTACTAAACCTGCTCATGACTCGTGAGACTTATGTAACCTAGGCTCTGATACCAACTTGTCATGACCTAAAACCAACTCGTCGTGATAGCGTCTATAATGGTACTAGGCCAGCCGATTATTCAAACATTTCCAACACTCTAAACCTTTGAAAGATACTAAAATAGTTTAAATAAAGGAAAATCTCTTAAAACAGGATAGGAAAGCATAACTCAATACGTAAATTTTTTCCAAAATCGGGGTGTCACTGAGTACATGAGCATCTATGAAATAACAAAGTCTAGTACACTGTCTATAAGTAAAACTGAATAAATAAACTGAAAGATAAGGGAGGAGAGTCAAGGTCTGCGAACGCTAAGCAGCTAGCTCGATGATCTCCGAAGGTCTGGCCTCTGCAAACCAAAAACCGCCAAAACCGGAAGCACCTGGATATGCACACGAGGTGCAGGGTGTAGCGTGAGTACAACCAACTGAATAAGTAACAAATCTAACCTTTGGACTGAAAGTAGTGACGAGTCCAATATTATTACGGTCCACTTTTCATATTTAACAGTACGGAAAAGATACAGATAATATGGCAATGATATCTCAGATATTTATATTCTACAAGTGAAGGTACAAGAATTTAGGCATGCTTTCAATAAGAACTTAGACATGCTTTTAAATTTCACAACAAAACTTAACACATAACCTAGCAAATCCAGCCCAGGGCAGATCCAGGCCAAATGCAAGTAAACAGGGTAGATCCAGCCCAAATGTTATAACTGCTAGTATTGCGTCCACTATGGGTGTGCAGACTCCGGAAGGGCCGATCCAGCTCAAACGGTATAATAGACCAAATCCTGGCATTAATCAATAAAGCATGTTGCGGCGTGCAGCCAGATCCTAGAAATATCATTCATAATAGGCCCTCAGCCCCACTCAGTTAATAATCTCTCGGGCTTACCAGAATCATGATAATCAGCCCAGAAATGATTATATGATATAACATGCAAAGACAACAGAGACTGAGACATAAAATGCAAGTAATAACTGTGACTGAGTACAAATTGACAGACTAAGCAATTAGTTCTACAGCAAGAACGACCACAGTGGGTCCTAATAGCACCATCACATAGCCTAAGCAGGATTTCTAATATGACTGACAGCTCAATAGATCTAACACATGGTGAAAATACGAGTAACAACAAGATTTAAAAACTATTCAGTTCCATGGAATCGACCAAGTCATAATTCTTACAGGGCACGCCTACGTGCCCGTCACTTAGCACATGTGTCACCTCACACCATTCACATAATCACAAAATTCGGGGCCTTATACCCTCAGAACCAAGCTTAGAAGTGTTACTTACCTCAAATTGTGCGAAACTCTACTCCAACAAGCCCTTGCCTCGCGAAACGACCTCCAAATACCTCGAATCTAGCCACAAATAGTTCGATACAATAAATACGAGCTAAAGGAATCAATTCCATATGAAATTACTAAGCTTTTAATTAAAAGTCAAAAAGTCTACTCAAAAGCCAGCCCCCGGGCCCACATCTCGGAATCCAATAAAAGTCACAAAATCTGGAAACCCATTCCTCCACGAGTCCAATCATATTAAATTTACCAAAATCCAGCACCAAATCGACACCCAAATCCCCAAATTACACTACAATCTAGGTGAAAAATTCAATGGGGAAACATAATTATTGAATAAATTTTACCACAAGTGGCTTACCTCAAGAAACCCCTCGAAAATCCTCTACAAAATCACATAATCTCGAGCTTGAATTTTTAAAATCTCGGAAACCCTAGAACTTAAATAGTGCCCATCTTTTCCGAACCTGCGGAGCCTGGGCTCGCACCTGCGCTCCCACTCTTTTGCAGAGAAAAACTCGCTTCTGCGAAAATCACTTAACAGCCGACCAAGCGCACCTGCTGTCCTAGCGTCGCACCTACGATACCGATTCTGCGAACCATTCCTCGCTTCTGCGACTCCCATGAAGCTTGCCCAAATCCGCTTCTGCGGTCGTCCTCGCGCAGATGCGCATCCGCATCTGCGGAAACTTTTTCCGCGCCTGTGACCCCCAGTGACCTTCCTCCTCCTTGCAGCTGCGCAAGCTTAGCCGAATCTGTGGCTCCGCACCTGTGGCCAATCCCACCGCAGGTGCGATGACACCAGATATGCAGTACCTCAACATAATACTTAAGCCAAATTCGATCTGTTAACCATCCGAAACCAACTCAAGGCCCCCGGGACCTCAACCAAACACACCAGCAAGTCCTAAAACACGATACGAACTAAGTCGGGCCCTCAAACCACATCAAACAACATCAGAAACACGAATCGCACCCCAATTCAAGCCTAAGAAAAACTAAGGAGTTCCAACATCTACAAATGATGTTGAAACCTATCAAATCATGTTCGATTGACCTCAAATTTTGCACACAAGTCGCAAATGACACCACAGGCCTACTCCAACTCTCGGAACCCCAATCCGAGCCTGGTATCCACAAAGTCCATTCTCGGTTAAACTTCCAAAGTTCCAATTCAGTTCAAGCCTAATTCCACTACAAACCTCCAAATCACAATCCGGACATACTCCTAAGTCCAAAATCACCCAACAGAGCTAACGGAACCATCAAAACTCCATTCCGGAGTCATCTATACATAAGTCAACATCCGGTCAACCTTATCAACTTAAGCTTTAAGCCTTGAGACTAAGTGTCTTAATTCATCTTGAAACCTCTCGGGACCCGAACCAATTTCCCCCGCAAGTCACATAACAAAAATTAAGCAGGGAATGAACAGTAAATGGGGGAACGGGACTACAACTCTCAGAACGCCTGGCCAGGTCATTACAATTTTCAATCCATTCTAAATAAGTTATAGTTAGCTCAATCCTCAAACAGAGAGCAAATAGTTATAGTTAGCTCAATCCTCAAATAGAGAGCAGCTCGTGACTTAATTCAATTCCAAAAACAAGTTAATTGCAAAATTAATGATTAATTAGTTGTTGTTTGGACTAATGATGAAGTAGGTGACGAAAGCTTTTAATTCAATTAAGTGTGGCGATGCAGCTAAGATAAAAAATTATTACAAATTAAAGATATAAAGAAAAAAATAGAAGGAATAGAGTTTACCCCCCAAAACACACGCGCAAGTTCATTCGTCTTAACTCCAAAAGAAATTTCACTATTGAACTGTTGTTTTCACCAGCTTACAAAAAATCTGACCTAAAATTAATGTAAAAATAGCACGAGCTAGTCAGTTTTTGGATTAGTAATTGAAAAATAGTCAGCATTTGTAAAGTTATTAAAAAATAGCCACTATTTTGCTCCAACGCGAAAAATTCCAGCATAATATACTAGAAATTGGAGCACCAGTGTATGAACTTCCAACATATTATGCTGAACCAGTATATTATGTTGGAACTCTAGTATATTATGATGGAGTTCCAGTATAACATACTGGAGTTCCGGCATAACATAGTAAAACTCCAGTATATTATGCTGGAAGTTCACATGTAAAATAGTCGAACTCCAGTATATTATGCTGGAATATTTTCTGAATTTTGAACAGTATTTTCGTTCAAATTTATCTTTACATGAAAAGTGGCTAAATTTCTATTACTTTTGAAATTATGATTATTTTTCAATTATCACTTATAAATCTTACTATTTTTTTGTTTCACCCGTGCCTACATTAAAAATGCTATCATCAATTAGTGAAACCCCTGGGCCTAGAGTATAATAAGGTCATCCTCAGGCTGTTACTTATTTGTTTGGGCACTTTCTCGAAAAAAGCTTGAGAAAATGATCGCGATGGCCCCTTAAAATTTTAATAGCCCATATTTTTTTTTATTGATATAAAATGTCTCTTCGGCCCAAGCATATTACATCTAATAGCTCGAAATGTTGATTTTGTATATTTTTTATTTAGTGACAGTCTATTTTGTATATATTTTGTATATTGACTATTTAGTATATTTTTTGTATAGTGATAGTCTATTGTATATAAATTGTACAGTGACAGTTTATTTTGTATAATTTTTGTCTAGCGAAAGACTATTTTGTATATATTTAATATAATAACAATCTATTATATATAAATTGTATAGTAATAATATTTTTAATATATTTTTTATATAATAACAGTTTATTTTGTATATATTTTATATGATACTTAAAATATTTCGTGATTACAGAAATTTGAGGTGAAAGAACTAGATTTGGAAAAAGTTACTAATATTTTTATGTGTTTATGTTGCTATCGGTTTTCAGTTTCTTCTTTTTGCGAACAAGTGGTTGCTGCTTTTTCTTCTACTTATTCTTCTTCTTTTGGGTTTTAATGGTGTTTGGGAGTTTAAGATCTTTTGAAGTAGATATTGATTGTGGGTTGAAATCTTAATAGGGGTTGGAGGATGCTTGTGTAGTAATTGTGCATAATTATATATACAATGTATAATAACTGTAAATAGTATATAAAAAGTGTATATGCACTTTTATACTCTATATGTACATTTCTTATATAATTAGTCTACACTTTATATGCAATGGTGCTGAAGGCAACAATAGAGCGTATCATGTATAAGTATTGTATAAAAAGAGTATCATTTATGTATACTTAAATTTATAATATTTAATAAGTATATGTTCAGTGTATTTATATTAAGTCTACACTTAATATACAATATATTTAGTCAGTATACACTGATTATACAGTGTCACCAGAAATTTCTGATTGTTATTGTGAAGGAGGAGAAACAATGTGAATTAAACAGAAGAATTGAGTTGCGTAGATTATAAAATCTGTGGGAATATAAATTGAATAAGGTGAATTTGGAAAGGCAAGATAAAATCTTGTGTAAAATAAGAATGGAAGTGGCAGAATAAATAAAATATTATAAGTGCATAGAGTTTGTATAGTTGATTTTTACTATAATTTTATTTTTCTGGTGAATGATTTGTTTCCAAGAAAGAAGAAGATACGAGAGCGAAGATTGGTAGAGCTTCAGTGAACAAGATAAATTGGAAGAAAAGGAAAGAATGCAAGAAAATTTTGGACTTTAACAACTAGGGAGGGCGGGTGACACAATTATGCTGGATAACATATTTTATTTATTTTTGGCTATAAGTTGTAATGTGCAATTGTGGGCTAGGCGATTGTTTATAGTTTTTGCCGAGCGGCTAACTTCGTCAAAAGCCAAAAAGCTTTTCTAGTTTAAAAAGTTTAACCGGTACCCAAAATTCAAATAACTTAGACAAATTATTTTTTCTCTTTTATTCTTTTCTTCTTCTTCTTTCTTTTAGTTGCTGTGAGAAGAGGTGATAGTGGATTTATATGGTATTAGTAATCAGATTTTAAGGTGGTTTATGATGTTGTACGGTAGTGAGCTGTTGTGATCCTCTTTTCTTTGCTACTGTTTAGAATTTTTTTCATCTTAGTTGCAAAATAGATTAACTAGATTTATTATTGTTTTGATAAAAATGATTGTGGTTTGTTCTTATGATATTTTGAAGTAATATTTTAAATTTCAACTCATTTGATGTAGATTTAGACCTTGAATCGTGTATTGAATTATTTAAGTTCAGACAAGTTTCAGTATATGAACAATTTGGACTTCAAACTCGTCTTAAGTACATTTTAAGTGTAATTTTTGTAATTTAAATAAAACGTCTTAAGTGCATGTAAGAAATTGATTGCACTTTAGATGAAAATGTCGTAAGTGCAAAATTTACATTTGAGATGCACTTAAAACGTATACGTCTGAAATGCAACTAACCTTTTGCATGCACTTAAGACGTCTTGGTCTGAAGTAAGGCTGTGGCCCACGGTGGGCCTGGCCCAGGACCGGCCCAGGGCCGCGGGCCTGGCGGGCCTAACGGGCCTGTGGTCCGGGCCCTACCGGTCTTGGGCCTCAAACGGTTAAAAGCCCGTCGCGGGCCGGTCCGCACGAAAAAGCCCGGCAGGTCCGGGAC
>MCJB01013138.1:110775-142597 GCA_002018475.1 Nicotiana obtusifolia | reverse complement strand
AAGGACTAAATAAAAATCTGTTATCAAATGGAAGGGTAGCTAAGCTAAGCTGAAAATTTGAAAAGGATTAAAATGTAAAAAAGTTGAATGTCAGTAACTAACTAACAGACTGCCAATAAAGGCATGTGCATTTTGGCATTAAAAGAGGATTGGAACACACGTATTTTAATAGAGAGATTTTGAGAGTGGAAAATACATTTATTCAGATTTTCGAGTGAATTTTATGGTGAGGAAGATACAGAAAATTCAGAATTCTCAATTAAAAATCCTATTTGACAAATTCCGGAAAGTTAAAGATAATTAGGAACTGATTTTGAATTCTGGTTTTCTGATTCACTGGGTTCATTGTCAATCAAAAATCTCTGAAAACTTCCAAAGTGTGCATTAGTTGTGTCTGAACTGGTCTTGGTTATACTGTTACTGTTCGATTGCTGCTGCTATAGTACTAATTGCTGCTCCTTCACTTCCTTCACCTTTCAATATTCAGGTACACATCTCGAGTCTCATTGTTTGTGAAGTCAATTTGAAGAATAAAATGGAAGAAGAAAGTTTAAAGCTTAGCATGAATTGCTTTGGTGACTCTGTCATATACTTGTCTGACAGTGTTTTTCTTTGGGTAATATATTGTGTTCTATTTGTTTAGTTGAAAGCTGTATTGAATAGGCGAACTGCTATTGTATATGATTTAGGATTGTTGTGAAACTTAGAGAGTAACTTGTTTGGTTGAGTGAATAGCATAGTATGGATTGTATTGGACTGTATGTCACCTGGACTGTTACAGCATATACAACACTTGTTTTGATCAAATGATTAGTTTACTTAGTCTGATTTCATGTTAGTTTCACATTCCTTAGGCAAATACTATTAAGTGTTCTAGCGAAATATGGGTCAAATGATGTTTGTGTTCATTCAGAAAGTCTAATAGCTCAGAAGATGCATGTTGTTAATGTTTAATTGCAGAAAGTTCGTATATAAGTTTATGAATCCAAACTGTATTGGGTAGGTTAAAGAGTGTCTAATTGAAGTTTGAATTCCAACATTGTCTGTTGAAACTAGTGAAAATTGGATGTAATCTTGAGGGATGATTATTCATGTAAATGTTAAGAGCATGTCATCTTACAGGCCAATGCCTTTGTTTGTCTCTAATTTCATTCGTGGTACTCCTGGGAATCGAACCCAGGTCTAGTGCTTTGGATGTTTGACGCCCTGAAGTTTGGGCTCACAATTGAGCCTGAATGGGAGCAGGTATCGTTTGGCCTTTTGGGCCTATTGTCTGAACTCAATATCCCACTCAAACTACAGCTGCTGAATTTCATTTGGGCTGGCCCAATGCATAAAAACGACAAACAGTCTCAGTAGTCATATAAATATGGTTCTAACAACCTTAGGTTCAAGAAATTCTTTTGATTAATAGAGGTGAGCCATACAAATAACAACGATCACCCATGGCCCTCTTAATAGTTAAATACAAATTTAGAAGCAACTAGTTCTTAAATGCCTTAAACTTTCGTAGTTTGCTTTTAGGCGCGATTAATAAACCATTGAGACTATGGGTACGGTTCCCGTGACATAGTAACAATGCCAATTTCAGGGGTGCCTTTCATGTAACCCGATTTTAACCACTTCGAATAATAGAAGCTTTTGAAATAATTCGAGCTGCACCGTGCCGGATAAAATCTCAAAATGCATGGCCCTCATTTAATCAATATTAAAATCTTTAGAAAATCGAGGCATGCTATTCAGCGAATTTCCATGGCCCTAGAAAAGTTAAAAACGCATAGTTGCTTTAGGCGTGTTATTTTAATAATTCACTTTCCTAAACTCGGGTGCGCATTTATGCGACCCAAATCCAAATCTCAACGTTAAATAAAATGTGTTACGGATTACGGGCGCATTATGTGACGTGGTTCATGACATATTTTAAATGACGATGTAATATTTTCTAATAATCAAACAAAAGCGGTTTTATATTCCATAGGCTAAAAACATGTATTAAAATCAGATAATAAACTGATTATAATAGTTGAGCGACCGTGCTAGAACCACGGAATCTGAGGGTGCCTAACACCTTCCTTCAGGTTAACAGAATTCCTTACTCATAATTTCTGGTTCGCAGACTTCACAAGGAAAGTCGAAATTTTCCTCGATTTGGGATTAAAAAATAAACCGGTGACTTGAAACACCAATCAAATTATTCCAAGTGGTGGCTCTAGAAAAAAAAATTAAATAAATAATCTCATTTCGAATAATGTCACTTTAATTGAAAAAACTCCCTTATATACTCCTCGGGGGTGTACAAAAGGAGGTGTGACAGCTCTGGCGACTCTGCTGGGGATTGAACCCAGAATCTCTGGCTCAAGGTTCAAGAATTCGAGCTTAGAATAACTGTTATACTTGGATTTTATTATTATCTAATTTTATTACATGTTGAGCCAATGTGCTAAATGCCGCCTTTTACCGCTTTGATATTATTTGAACTGTTACGAACCCTTCTCTTCTCATCTTCGGAGATGTACACGCTGGTCATGACTCCGTATTCTATTAGTGTCATAGCTTAAATAAGAAAGAGGCCGGACAAGTTACAAAGCCGGGCAGCCTTTTGGTGCCCTGTATGTAGCCCCTCCTCGGCTCAAGTTGTCAGTTCGGGTACACAAGTCTAGAACAATACCCAGGTTTTCAGCTTAGAATAACATAACCTCATGCCGGATCCCTAGTAGGAACGTTTATTTGCATCATATGCATTTGACTTCGGGGACTCAACACAGGGGTTGGGTCCATCTATTACAGGTGACCCCAGAATCAAAGATCATCTTGATGCATATTTTACGTGCTACTTGCGCATTTATTTGCTTCGATTTGCGTGTTGATCGGCTGTTAGAATAAAATTAAAAAAAATAAAACTGAGGTATGAGAAAATTGAGAGCTGATTACCCGTTTTTCGAAAAACCTGGTGTCCAAAATAAGCCGAAACTCTGCCAAAATTTTTGATTTCAAAAAATTTCATGTCTTTTCTCCATTTTTATTATGATGAAACTGCCGGAACTGCGATAGTCTGATTCTCACCGGATGTGAGATACACAGGCAAATCTCATCGGTTCCGATCCCCAATTTATAAAAATTCAAAAAAAATATTTTTTTTCTTTTGGAGAATTCAAAAAAAAAAAAAAAAAACGGAAAAAATGGAAAATAAAAATCGAAAAAAAAGAGAAAATCGAAAAAGGAATTTTGAAAAAAAAATTGAAGTCCAAAATATTTTGCTTTTCTAAATAAATAAAAAACTCTAAAATATTTTCTTTCTTGCTTTTGAAAGCTCAAAAATATTTTTCTTTCTTGCTTTTGTAAATAAACGAAAAGATCCAAAATATTTTCTTTCTTTTGTACATAAAAGCTCAAAAATATTTTCTTACTTTTTCTAAATAAATAAAAAACTCAAAATATTCTTTTCCTTGCTTTTGTAAATAAAGTAAAAGTTCCAAAATATTTTCTTTTTAAAGACTCCAAAAATAATTTCTTTTTTTATTTTTGATAATAAATAAAAGCTCAGAAATTCAAAATATTTTCCTAAAAAAGTCCCTCTTTCAAGAATTATAAGGCAACATCCAAAATCAGAAAAAAAAAATATTTTCTTTCTTCCTTGAAAAAGATAAAACAAATAAAAAATTAAAGCAAAAATATTTTCTTTTACTTTTGAAAATTCTCAAAGTTTAAATCAATTAAATTTTAGAAGTCTTTCTTTCAAAAAATAAAAGAAAAAAAAAAAAATCCAAAAATACCTTTTTTTTTAATCATTTTTATTTTTACTTAGAAAATTTCGAAAATGAAAATGAAAATTTGTTATTCTATTTTAATTAGGTAGTGTCGTCCTTGCATAAACAGTCCAAATATCTCCAAAAAGACGCCGGAAGGCTGTTTTTGTAAAAATGACCACCTATTTCAATTTTTAGCTATCGAGCAAGCACAGCCCTAAAATCTTCCCTTTCGAAGTGCTGAAGGGCTGTATTTGCAAAAGTAGTCATGTTATTTAAATGCAAAATTGACTCCTTTTGTAAAAATTCGCTCGTTTTAAATCAATCACCTTAATTTAAATGTGCAGAATGAGCACGAGTCAAAATTTACCGATGGAGGTCTTGACTAAGATTCCTTTGGAGCTGCATATGTGGTGGAAAGATCTGGGTGAATCAGGACAAGATAAGGTTAAATTGTACTTGGGTGGTCTCACCGATTTGTTAATGATCAGGCCTAGAGGAGATGTCATAAAAGCCTTGGTTACATTCTGGGATCTAGCTCACAATGTATTTTATTTCTCGGACTTTGAGCTCACACCCACTTTGGAAGAAATAGCTGGGTATGTTGGGAAAAAAAAACTCCTCTGAGGCACGGGTATCTGGTCGCTCAAGAGCCATCACTCCACACAAATTTCTGAATATGCTGAAAATAAGCAGGGGGGTCCAATACCCGGATTTTGGCAGATGGCTTCTCTACTCCACAGTTCATATATCAGCAGTATGTGCATATAGGGGGTTTCAACAATCCAGAAAGCAAGATCTGTAGTAAAGGAAACCAATTAAAATGGGAAGAGCACAGGTGCTTTGCTTTTATGGTAGTATTTTTGGGTCTTCTAGTGTTCCCCAAGAAAGACGAATATATTGATATACGAATAGCTAGGGTCGTCAGCACTCTGCTCACTCGGGCCAAAAGCACCCTCGCGCCCATGATACTGTCTGAAATCTTTCGAGCTCTCACAGCCTGTAAAGCCAGAGGAGACTTTTTGGAGGGGTGCAACCTTTTGCTACAGATGTGGATGATTGAACATTTATGTCATCGTCCTCAATACATGAGGTACGGGGCGACAGAGAAAAGCTGCATAGAGGAGTTCTACACAAGGGTTGATGATTTCAGCATGCCAGAAGGGGTCGCAGAATGAACATCCCATCTCCATTCCATTACTGCAGAACAGATAGAATGGACGCTTGGTTGGTTTCCTGTTGACGAGGTCATATACATGCTAGCTACCGGGCCTCACTTCCTCCTAATGGGTCTTAGAAGTATCCAGTCTTATGCCCCATATTGGGTTTTGAGACACTTGGGGAGATGCCAAATAGTGCCCAAAGATGAAGACCTTAGCCGCCATGTAGTTGAGATCCGTGCTGATGGACAGTTTCCTGAAAGGTAGTTCGCCAGATCTAGAGTGAGCGCCAATATTTGCCAGCAAATACCTGTGTGCATGATCTGTCCCGAGGTGAAGTCTCACCCGGCTATTTTGCTTGGTACAGAAAGGAAGTCGAGTCTGGAAGGCCGGCCAAAAGACCCCATCTTCAAGAATTCGTCGAGACGTCACAAGCACAGTGGGATTGGTTGGCCAGAGAAAATGAATACCGGGCTACCATAAGCAAGCTGGAAAAGCAAGTCCGGGACCTTCAATTCGAAAATGGTTTGCAAGCCGCTGCGGATGAGGGTGAAAAGAAAAAGCTAACTCAAGAAAATGAAGCCCTCAAAGCTCAAATCCAGCAAATGAAAATAGCTGCAAGAAACCAGGAAAGAAGCCAAGCGAATGGAAAGCTTATAAGCAGTCTGAGAAAGAAAGTACTTGACTGTCAAGATGATCTAGAAAAGTCTGAGGCAAATCAAGCGAAAATCCGAGCACAATTGGCAAAAAAACACAGAAGGGCGGGCACAATTTGTTCAGCAAATGAAAAGAAAATATGAAGGGACAATTACTGATCTGAAGAGAAAGATAACTACTCTTGAAAATGAGGCAGACAAACAGGCCAGAAACTTTAAAGCTGATAGGGAGCACTGTTATACTTTGATGGCCCAAATGGAGCATAATATGCAACGGTTACAGAATCATAGCCATCATGACACTCAGGTGTTAAAAGCCCGGAATCAACAAATCGGGCGCTTGCTTCAAGGAAAGGGTGTTGTCCGAGAAAGGGTCAGAGCCATCGCCGACTATATTGTCACGAAATGCCAAGCGTGTGAGGACAGGACTCAAACCACCTTCTTTGCTGCAGTGATGACATTTGTCCGCCAAATAATGAGTGACTTGGAGAGGCTCCAAGGGGATCTTGCACACAGGCCCGTGGCAAGACCGAATGATGTCCCACGGGCCCCAGGAGTTGAAGCATTAATGTATTCATGATTTTACATTTATCGAGTCTGTATTTCAGTTTTTAATTCAAGAGTTGTTTCGAGTCTGTTTGCAGTTTTTCTTTAAGAAATGAGTTTGTTAAAGCCTTTTGTAATAGAAGAGTTTTATTAATGAAAATCAAAAATTCCCAAAAAATTATTTCTTTATTTTTTGCATTTATTTTCTGGAACTACGTTGTGATCTGATTCACGCGGCATCGTGATACGTAGGCAATCCCCATCGGATTCGATCATGATTTTTTAAATAACTCCAACAAGAGAGAGACGTGAAAGGAAAAAAACCCAAAAGAAAAACCCAAAAAGAAAGAAAAAGAGACAAGAAAAGAATCAATAGAAAAATGAAAAGAGAGCAAGAAAAGGGATGGAAAGAAAAGAGTGGAAAATTGGAAAGTGGAAAGAAAATAACTTTTGAGGAAAATAGGCAAAGCCGGGATAAAACGTGCAACCGTTGCGAAACATGTAGAAACACATTTAACTGCTTAGGTGCATCACACCCCAACGTGTGATTACCTATGTGTTATTTGCTCCAAACTAACCGGTTTGCTGTCTATTGTTAAGCTCAGGTTTACAAGTAAGGTGGTTGGTTTTGTGGTAATCTGGCTTCGCATCTGTATTTCACGAGGTCAAAAGGAAATGTCGAAATGTCTTCTGAAATAACTCTGCCGACAGTTCCTATTGCGGAGGAGAGTCCGATCTCGGGCATCCTAGCTTCAGAATCGGCAGCTGCCGAAGAAAATAGATTGCTGCGTCTCCGCATGATGGAAATGTGGGACGCCTGGAAAAATAGAAAAGAACCGCCAAATGCAATCCCTGGATTTCTCGAGCTTTTTCCCAAGGCGGGTCTGGAGGATTAGCAAATCAAAAGAAAAAAGAAGAATCATCGATGGCAACTTCAAGTGCAAGAAAACCCCGTCCACCCAGACCTCTTTTCTCTGAGAGAACCCCACAACACTACTATCCTCACCAAGATATAGCCTACGCTCCTCAGCCGTATGCAGTGATGAATGCCCAGCCATATGTCAGGCCACAACAACAATTCAACCAAAACAGAGCTCCACCTCCCAGAAATCAACCTCCTTACCAAGACTACTACAATCCTCGATCTCCACAGAATAATTTCCGTGCCCGGGAACCGCCAAGGAAAACAAAACTCACACCTATTGGCGAGTCATATTCTAGTTTGTTCCCAAAATTAGTTCAAATGGTTTTGTTACAACATGTACCCCCAAATAGGCAAAACCCCGAGTCACCCTCTTACCAATGGGGCACCCGGTGTACATATCACTCAGGGGCGGAGGGGCATGATATAGAGAATTTCTGGACTTTGAAAAGAGATGTGGAAGATTTAATAGAACAGAAGAGAATAGTGCTGAGGGACGAAGATATTCCTAATGTAACTAACAATCCACTATCGGCTCACAACAATGGGCCGGTCATCGGAATGATTTGTGAAGATAGGGAGTTTGACCCAACCCTGAAGGCCATCATTGCCATAGCTGACATAGAAAAGAAGCCAAAATCTGTCCCAAAACAGGACAAAGCAGAGAAAAAAAGCAAAACCGTCCCTCAGAAGACGGGAGAGAAAGTGAAAGTTGAAACCGAGGCAGCGCCCTCCAAAGATGTCGTTCTTCATGTCTCTCGAGGTCGCAAGAAAGAACAAATGCCATTGAGTCCTCCTAAGAGGTTTGAATTAAACAAGCAAGCTCAAATGTATGTGCCAAAAGGGACCTATGTGGTGCGGGGACCGGTATTTCCACCAAGGCTGAATGAGCCCGTGGTTATCGGTCGTGCGCCACAAAGGCCCATGATAGACCCCACTGTTATGCCATGGAACTACAGCAAGTCGGTGATGACGTACAGAGGCAAAGAGATCTCAGGTGAACTTCAGGAAGATAACCCGGCCGGGAGGTATCTCAATCTGGAGGAAGTAAATAATGCCACAAAGAAGCGCTTCCCATCTAAGAAACCTGTAAGCCCCGAAGAAGCGGAGGCATTCTTTCAGAAAATGAAAATGGTAGACTATGAAGTAATTGATCAACTTCGAAAGTCTCCCGCTCAAGTCTCTCTTTTATCTCTGCTGATGAGCTCAACTGAGCATCAAAAAGTGTTAATCAAAACTCTTAATGAAGCATATGTGCCCATCGAAACTACTGTGGAACAATTAGAGAGAATGGCAGAAAGATTTTTCACAATCAATCAAATTTCCTTCAGCAAGAATGATTTGCCCCCGGAAGGGGCCGCACACAATAAAGCCCTTCACCTGACAGTCAAATGCAAAGGGTATTACGTGAAAAGAGTCATGCTGGAGGGTGGTTCTAGGGTAGATATCTGCCCACTCTCAACCTTGCAACATATGGAAATCGGCACTAAGAGAATCAGACCCAACAATGTGTGTGTGCGTGCTTTCGACGGCATAAAGAGGGATAATATCGGAGAAATTGACCTGGTCTTGACTATTGGTCCAGTCGACTTCGAAGTGACCTTCCAGGTTCTGGACATGGATACTTCCTATAATTTTCTCTTAGGAAGGCCGTGGATTCACGTGGCAGGGGCCGTGCCTTCTACTCTCCACCAGATGGTGAAATTTGAGCATGAAAATCAGGAGATTGTGGTTCACGGAGAAGATGAGCAATCAATTTATCGGGATCCGTCAGTCCCATGTCTTGAAGCAAGGGAGGGAAGTGAACACATAGTCTATCAAGCCTTTGAAATTATGGTCGTGGACCAATGCGAAGAAGGAAACCCTTCCTTCCTTTTAAACGCATCAATCATGGTAGCCAAAGAAATTATCAGACATGGTTACCAACTTGGGAAAGGGCTCGGGAAATCATTGCAAGGAACAGCTAAACCAATCACCTTGACTGCCAGCGAGGAGTTCTTTGGGGTAGGCTTCTGATCCATGCCAGCTGATGTAAAATGGGCAAAGAAAAGAAAGAATGATGGTTGGGTCTTACCTCAGCCGGTTCCGCAGTTGTATGAAGGTTTTGTCAAGCCTAAGTACAGTGAAGAGGATGAAGATAAAGGCTATTACGACCGAAAAAATTGAAGAAATTCGTAGCGCTGTGAGGCAGATGCTGTATGAAACCCACATGGTCCAGCCAGGGGAAGGCTCAAGCACCGCTGAGGTGCTATACATGGGACCCAATGCCAAGCTACAAAATTGGAAGGCTATGCCATTCCCAATCAGGCGGTAGTCCCGATAGACCTGTCCTGCAACTTTCTCTGCATCACGAGTTATTCCAGGGTGTAACTCGGATGTTTTTCTTTAGTTTCTTGTCCTTAGTTTCTAGTCTTTTAATTCCCAGTGTAAACCCTTTTATCTTCAAAATTCAATGAAATGAAATCAATATTTCATCGTTCATCTCTCTATCCCTTCTGATTTTGTTATTTTATTTTTTCTTTCTTCTTTTCAGTTCTAATAATACGGCTTTAAATAACATGACATGCTTGCGGACTTCATGCCCAGATCCAAAAACGCTATCTAACTATGAAGTAATGAACCAAGAACCGGAATATGATGAAGAAGAGGCTTTTAAGGAAATAAACCGAGAATTGGAAAAATTTGAGAATAAACCGAAGCCGAACTTAAATGATACTGAGCCGGTTAATTTGGGTAGTTCTGAAGAAGTCAGGGAAACCAAGATAAGCATTCACATAGATGAGAAAACCCGAGATGCATTAATCCAACTCTTGTTTGAGTTCAAAGATGTGTTTCCTTGGTCATATGATGACATGCCAGGACTCAGTGTTGATATGGTGGTTCATAAGTTGCCAACTTACCCTGATTATCCCCCTGTCCTGCAAAAGCAAAGAAAGTTTAAAACTTATATTAGTGACAAGATCAAAGAAGAGGCATTGAGCTAGATCCAACAAAGATAAAGTCTATTCGGGATCTACCCCCTCCAAGAACCAAGAAAGATGTTATGAGTTTGTTGGGAAGATTGAACTACATCAGTCGGTTCATCCCTCAGTTGACTTCCACATGTGAACCCATATTCAAGTTGTTAAAGAAAGATGTGGCAATCAAATGGACGGACGAGTGCCAAGAGGCTTTTGATAAAATCAAAAAGTATCTGTCGAATCCGCCAGTGTTGGTCCCACCTGTGCCAGGGAGACCTCTGTTCTTGTATCTGACAGTCTTGGAAAATTCTTTCGGCTGTGTCCTCGGGCAACATGATGTGACCGGAAAGAGAGAACAGGCTATTTACTATCTGAGCAAGAAGTTCACCAGTTATGAAGCCAAGTATACTTTGTTGGAAAGAACTTGCTGTGCTTTAATTTGGGTCGTCCAGAAGCTGAGGCATTATTTGCAAGCATACACCACCTACCTCATAACCAGGTTGGATCCTTTAAAGTACATAATCCAGAAGCCAATGCCCATCGGGATGTAGCAAAGTGGCAGATACTGCTCACAGAATTTGACATAGTCTATGTCACTCGCACGGCAATGAAAGCCCAAGCGTTAGAAAATCATCTTGCTGAAAATCCGGTCGATGATGAGTACCAACCTTTGAACACTTACTTCCCGGACGAGGAGGTAAATTCAATTGAGGCAATATCCGAAGACACCAATGCTTGGAAAATGTTCTTCGATGGAGCGGTAAACGCAAAAGGTGTTGGAATTGGGGCAATCTTAATCTCACCTGATGGTCAGCAGTATCCAGCCACAGCTAGGCTTCGGTTTTTCTGCACAAACAACACTGCCGAGTATGAAGCTTGCATTATGGGTATGAACATGGCAATCGCCCAAGATGTCGAAAAATTGTTAATCATGGGAGACTCGGACCTGATTATCCAACAAGCTCAAGGAGAATGGGAGACCCGAGATGTCAAGCTTATTCCTTATAGGAAACATGTGGCATATCTTAGTAGATGATTCAAGTCAATAGAATTCAGGTACATCTCACGTTGTCACAACGAATTAGCTGCACTTGCTACTTTGGCCTCAATGCTGCCATACCCAGGCAATGCCCACATTGATCCTTTGGAGATCCAAATCCCTGAAAGGCATGGCTATTGTAATACGGTTGGAGCAGAACCAAGTGTTCAACCATGGTATCATGACATCAAGAGGTTTCTGAAAACTAAAGAATACCCGGAACAAGCCAGCGGAGACCAAAAGATCACCATTAGATGGCATGCAAGTGGTTTCTTTTTGAGCGGTGATATCTTATACAAAAGGACTCCGGATCTCAACTTGTTAAGATGTGTTGGTGCCGAAGAGGCTGGAAGAATCATGCATGAAGTGCACGTAGGAGTGTGCGGACCCCACATGAACGGGTATGTCTTGGCAAAGAAAATCCTCCGAGCAGGCTACTACTGGATGACCATGGAGAAAGATTGCTTAAGTTTTGTTCGGAAATATCATCAGTGTCAGGTGCACGGCGATTTGATTCATGCACCTCCCACAGAACTACATCCCATGTCATCACCTTGGCCATTTGTTGCCTGGGGCATGGACGTCATTGGGCCGATCGAGCCAAAAGCCTCAAACGGGCACAGATTCATATTGGTCGCCATCGAATACTTCACGAAATGGGTTGAAGCAATTACTCTCAAATATGTTACCAAGAAAGCTGTAGTAGATTTTGTGCATTTCAATCTTATCTGTCGTTTTGGTATCCCTGCGACCATCATCACAGATAATGCTGTAAACCTGAATAGTCATTTGATGAGAGAAATATGCGAACAATTCAAGATAACGCATAGGAACTCTACTCCATATCGACCTAAAGCCAATGGTGCCGTGGAAGCAGCAAACAAGAACATCAAAAAGATTTTGAGGACAATGATTCAAAGCTCCAGGCAGTGGCATGAAAAGTTTCCGTTTGCATTGTTAGGGTACCCCACTACTGTGCGCACATCGATCGGAGTAACCCCATATCTTTTAGTTCATGGAACTGAAGCCGTAATACCTGCGGAAGTTGAAATTCCTTCCCTCCGAATCATTGTTGAAGCTAAAATTTAAGACAGTGAGTGGGTCAAAACCCGCCTGGAACAGTTAACCCTGATTGATGAAAAGCGAATGGCCGCAGTCTGCCACGGGCAGTTGTACCAACAAAGAATGGCCCGTGCGTACAACAAGAAAGTACGGCCCAGAAATTTTGAAGTGGGGCAACTCTTTTTAAGGCGTATTCTTTCCCATCATCGGGAAGCAAAAGGAAAACTCGCTCCTAATTGGAAAGGCCCATATATCATCAGAAAGATACTGCCAAGAGGAGCATTGTACCTGGGAGATATTGAAGGAAATGATCCCGAAGCAGCAGTGAATGCGGATACAGTCAAAAAGTACTATGTGTAATCTTTCTGCAATGACAATATTATCCGATTGGGATGACGAAAGCTTTCAGTCTCGCTACCCCAAACACTCTAATCCTTTGCTAACCCTTTGAGCCGGTTATTCTTCTTTGGTTACCCTCTTTGGAACTCGAAATCATCACTGGAAAGCTTAGTTGAAAGACAAGAAAAGAAAGATCAAAAAGAAAAAAGGAAAAGAGAAAAAGAAAAAGAAAAAGAAAAAGAAAAGAAAAGAAAAGAAAAAGAAAAAGAAAACAAAGCAAAAACAAAGAAAAATCCAAAAACAAATGTAGTCTGAACTACGTCTGACTTGATTCCGAAACGATACGTAGGCAACCTCTCCCTGAGGTTCAGTCACACCAAAATAAAAATTCAAGTTTTCCCAAAAGTGAAACTGGGGCAGATGTTATAACAATTCGGCGGTGTTTCGCTTGAAATGTTCCAAAGTTGTAATTCAATCAAAACTCTCCTTACCAATCCCTGTTCAAGTCCTTCCGATCAGTTGGTAAAAGGTTTTCAAAATCAGAGAATGCATTCAAAATGAGAGAAATAAAATGAGAGAGTCTTATTGGTGAAAACTCACACAGGCATCTTAAGGCGATGTAAGCAAAGAAACTGAAAATGAGAGGGTCTTGTTAGTGAAAACTCGCAAAGAGCACTGCAAGGCGACGGTGAGAAGAGAAATGAGAGAGGTCAATTGGCGAAAACCCGCAAAGGGCGCCGTTGATCGAAAAGCAGGAATCCTCACCACTATTGGTACTGCAAGAGTCCTAGCAAGGTTTCTCGGTTTTAGAACACAGATCGTGATGGGTTTATGAGAAGTTGGATAGTTGCGCAGATCGGGTATCCAGTCCAAGAAGCATGTCATGTCTATGTGAAGTCTGCATGCACCTTAGATAAGTCCTTCTTTCTTCCCCGAAAGGGACACTTCTCTAAACTCATTCTCTTGCCCTTTGTTTACTTTTCTTTGAATCCCTTTCGATCTAACTCTGTTTCCGAAACTAATACAAAGAAAAGGTGTCAAGATTGGTTTTACAGGGTCCCGCTTAATAAAAGCCAGATCCAAGGAAAGTACCAGCCTCAGCGAGTGCATCAAGTCGACCCCGACTGGCCATGATGGCTGATGCTCTGAAACCCAAAGTTGTGGAAAATGAAAAGAAATCCAAAGGCAAAAGCCCCTAGAGGCAAGAAAAAGTGAAAAGACCAACGCCCCATACGGGCAAGCCGTCACAATAAATTTATGGAAAGCTAAGTCCCTCGGTTCAAGAAAGAGATCAACCTTCAGAAAACCAAGCAAGAAGCGGAGGTTCTCACCAAAAGTTAGGCCGGGATCGAGTGATCAGAATCATCAAGGCCACAAAACCAATCACCGTTTCAAACTAACAATTGCTCTTTCTTTGAAAATAGGAAATTGGTGCAATCCAAAGCAACCTTGCAAGAAGCAGGTGCTCCAAAAAGAAACTGCACAAAGGCTAAACAGCTTTGCAGCAATAATCAGAGGGAAGTCTCCTCCAAACTCTTTCCTGCATTATTTTTCACTAAGAAAAAAAAAAAGAAAAAGAAAAACCAAGGTACCATAGAGCCTCCAACCTCTTTGGCATAACCCAAAGACCTTTTGTTTTTCTTTTATCCCCGGCATAACCCGCGGACCTCTTTGGCATAACCCAAAGACCTTTGTTTTTATTTTATCCCCGGCATAACCCGCGGACCTCTTTGTCATAACCCAAAGACCCTTTATTTTTCTTTTATCCCCGGCATAACCCGTGGACTTCTTTGACATAACCCAATGACCTTTGTTTTTCTTTTATCCCGGCATAACCCGCGGGCCTCTTTGGCATAACCCAAAGACTTTTGTTTTTCTTTTATCCCCGGCATAACCCGTGGACCTCCCTGGCATAACCCAAGGACCTTTTATTTTTCTTTTATTCCCCGGCATAACCCACGAACCTCTTTGGCATAACCTAAAGACCTTTGTTTTTCTTTTATCCGCGGCATAACCCATGGACCTCCTTAGCATAACCCAAGGACCTTTTATTTTCCTTTTATCCCCGACATAACCTGTGGACCCTCTTTGGCATAACCTAAAGACCTTTGGTTTTTCTTTTCTCCCCGGCACAACCCGTGGACTCCCTGGCATAACCCAAGGACCCTTGGTTTTTCTTTTACACGGGCATAACCTAGAGACCCTTTTTCTTTTCGCCAGTAGAATCGCCCGATAACGTCCTCGGCATAACCCGAGAACCCTTCCTTTTCCAGCATAACCCGGTCGGCTTCCCAGCATAACCTGGCAATCTTTCCTTTATTTTACTGTTTTCAATAGAGAAATAGTTTAGCTTTTAGTTACAAATAACTCATGAAATTTTCCTAGTGAAATTGGGGTAGGAAAATTTTGTTAGTTGGTTGGTTTTGGTGTTTGAGCAGGTTTTCCCTCGAGGCACAGGGTTCGAGATGACCAAAAGAATGAGTCTCAATCCGGAATAAAGAAAAGAAGAAAAGAACAAAAAAGAAGTAAATTCAAATGCTGCAATGGACAAGGATGCGGTCTGCTCAAAAATTTGATTGAAGTCATAAGCTTCGCATGTCCTGCCTTGATCCAAAAGATGAAGAAAGAACCAGCACCTACAGCTGACGAGCATCAAGATTCAGATCGGAGTCTGCCTCGAGAACCAGCTAAGACTCAAGATCAAGCTTCAAGAGATTTATAGATAGGAATCTTGTAACTCATAGCTGATAGACGTAGCTAGATTAGCTTTTTATCTTCCATTTTGGTGTAATAAGGAGTGCAGCAAGCAGTAACAGCAGCAGCAACAGTGAAAATCACAGCTTCCTGGTAGTCCTAGCTACCAAAACTTCCAGAACTACACTGACCTGATTCTTTTGTAGCCAAGGATATATAGGTAACCTTTGAAGCAAGGTTCGGTCAGACTCTTTTCAAAAAATGCTTCTCAGGGAGTCTCGGATAGGCAAAAATCCCGCAGAATTGCTCATTTTATCCTTGCCCGAAAACCCTTTGTGTCTCCGAGCAAAGAGGGGCAGCTGTGAGCACGTGATTTTTGCCACACCCAGAATAATCCTATAAAAATTAAAAAAAAAGTTTTTTTTTTAATTATTATTCGCTATTGTAGGAATTTTAGTAGATTTTTTAATTGTTTACATTTTCTTGCTTGTTTAATTTTTAATTAAATCATGAAAATACCAAAAATATCATGCATTGCATTTAGGATTTATTTTTATATTTTTAGAATTAAATTAGTAATTATTTATTTTATAAAATTTGAAAATTACGAAAAATAGTTCATTTTTACATTTTTTATCTTTAATCTTTAATTCTTAGTTTATTTTTCTCTTAGAATTAAGTGTTGTTTATAATTTTTACAATTATTTAATCAGCTTAATTTCACATTTAGGTAATTTAGGATTTTTAACTATTAGGATTTTTAATTTAAAAATAAAAAAAATTAAAAACAAAAAATAATTTGAAGATAAAAACAAAAGAGAAGAGAAACTCGGATTGGGCTTTTAATTAAAAATCAGACGAGCCCAAAACATTTTTCTTTTAATAATTGACCGCACCAACCCAGATTTAATTCCCCAAACCCAGTCCAATTCCCTCTTACACCCAAACGACACCATTTGGTCAAGCTTTGATCTGAACCGTTGATCCCAGGTGATCCAACGGCTCGCAACTGATTCTCCCATGCCTATATATCTATCCGAACACACACACACCCCACCCCCATTTCATCGTCTCTAACGACCCAACTAAGAACCCTAATCGAGCCGCCCAAAACTCCATCGACGAACATGGTGGCACACCACCCAATCCGTCCCAAAATCAACTCAAAATTACACCCTAGGACCACCATCGTCCCCTCACCCCAAATCCCCACTCTGTTTTCGTCAAACCCCCTAGAACCCTTCCAATTCCAGATTGAAAGATAAACTCTAAAAGTTTTAAAAAGTTCTTAATCGAAGGTTTTCGAGTTGATTGAAGTCAAGGTCAACTTTATTCGTGTGTTCTCAACGATAACACACGATTAAGGTCAAGCTTGGCTAAAAAAAATCAAGGTTTTTGAAGATTTTCAAGCCCACTGTTAATCCATTCGGTCCAAGGTATTTCCTCATTTTTTTTCTTTCATTTTTGTTTCATTTTGTTTCCATTGTTCTCATCTTCTACCCCTTTCTTTTAGTTTTCTAGTTTTAATTTTCAATTTTGTCAAAGAGTCCGTGTCTACATGTTAAGCTTTAGGTTTTATCGTCTGTTTTTCTCTAGTGTTTTGTTGTTTTACTTCCCATTGGGCCTAAATTAATCGAGTCGTCAAGACTCTGTAAAAGGGAACGGGTAAAAATGTGTCCGATTTGGGTTTTAAAGATCAAAAGCCCTAAAAGAAAAGGGGTTGAATTGGATTCAGTAGTGTTTGGAATTGGGTCGACTCGACCCATTAGATTTCGAGAGTAAAATCAGTGTCGTAAAGGGGTAATTTAGGTAATAGTCAGTAGAGAATCTGTCAGTAACTAACTATGAAGCTTCTCAGAAGCTGCCTCTAAGGACTAAATAAAAATCTGTTATCAAATGGAAGGGTAGCTAAGCTAAGCTGAAAATTTGAAAAGGATTAAAATGTAAAAAAGTTGAATGTCAGTAACTAACTAACAGACTGCCAATAAAGGCATGTGCATTTTGGCATTAAAAGAGGATTGGAACACACGTATTTTAATAGAGAGATTTTGAGAGTGGAAAATACATCTATTCAGATTTTCGAGTGAATTTTATGGTGAGGAAGATACAGAAAATTCAGAATTCTCAATTAAAAATCCTATTTGACAAATTCCGGAAAGTTAAAGATAATTAGGAACTGATTTTGAATTCTGGTTTTCTGATTCACTGGGTTCATTGTCAATCAAAAATCTCTGAAAACTTCCAAAGTGTGCATTAGTTGTGTCTGAACTGGTCTTGGTTATACTGTTACTGTTCGATTGCTGCTGTTATAGTACTGATTTCTGCTCCTTTACTTCCTTCACCTTTCAATATTCAGGTACACATCTCGAGTCTCATTGTTTGTGAAGTCAATTTGAAGAATAAAATGGAAGAAGAAAGTTTAAAGCTTAGCATGAATTGCTTTGGTGACTCTGTCATATACTTGTCTGACAGTGTTTTTCTTTGGGTAATATATTGTGTTCTATTTGTTTGGTTGAAAGCTGTATTGAATAGGTGAACTGCTATTGTATATGATTCAGGATTGTTCTGAAACTTAGAGAATAACTTGTTTGGTTGAGTGAATAGCGTAGTATGGATTGTATTGGACTGTATGTCACCTGGACTGTTACAGCATGTACAGCACTTGTTTTGATCAAATGATTAGTTTACTTATTCTGATTTCATGTTAGTTTCACACTCCTTAGGCAAATACTGTAAAGTGTTCTAGCGAAATATGGGTCAAATGATGTTTGTGTTCATTCAGAAAGTCTAATAGCTCAGAAGATGCATGTTGTTAATGTTTAATTGCAGAAAGTTCGTATATAAGTTTATGAATCCAAACTGTATTGGGTAGGTTAAAGAGTGTCTAATTGAAGTTTGAATTCCAACATTGTCTGTTGAAACTAGTGAAAATTGGATGTAATCTTGAGGGCTGATTATTCATGTAAATGTTGAGAGCATGTCAGCTTACAGGCCTTTGTTTGTCTCTGATTTCCTTCGTGGACTCCTGGGAATCGAACCCAGGTCTAGTGCTTTGGATGTTTGACGCCCTGAAGTTTGGGCTCACAATTGAGCCTGAATGGGAGCAGGTATCGTTTGGCCTTTTGGGCCTATTGTCTGAACTCAATATCACACTCAAACTACAGCTGCTGAATTTCATTTGGGCTGGCCCAATGCATAAAAACGACAAACAGTCTCAGTAGTCATATAAATATGGTTCTAACAACCTTAGGTTCAAGAAATTCTTTTGATTAATAGAGGTGAGCCATACAAATAATAACGATCACACATGGCCCTCTTAATAGTTAAATACAAATTTAGAAGCAACTAATTCTTAAATGCCTTAAACTTTCATAGTTTGCTTTTAGGCGCGATTAATAAACCATTGTGACTATGGGTACGGTTCCCGTGACATAGTAACAATGCCAATTTCGGAGGTGCCTTTCATGTAACCCTATTTTACAACTTCGAATAATAGAAGCTTTTGAAATAATTCGAGCTGCGCCGTGCCGGATAAAATCTCAAAATGCATGGCCCTCATTTAATCAATATTAAAATCTTTAGAAAATCGAGGCGTGCTATTCAGCAAATTTCCATGGCCCTCGAAAAGTTAAAAACGCGTAGTTGCTTTAGGAGCGTTATTTTAGTAATTCACTTTCCTAGACTCGGGTGCGCATTTATGCGACCCAAATCCAAATCTCAACGTTAAATAAAATATGTTACAGATTACGGGTGCATTTATGTGGCGTGGTTCATGACATATTTTAAATGATGTTGCAATTTTTTCTAATAATCAAACAAAAGCGGTTTTATATACCATAGGCTAAAAACATGTATTAAAATCAGATAATAAGCCAATTATAATAGTTGAGCGACCGTGCTAGAACCACGGAATCCGAAGGTGCCTAACACATTCCCTCGGGTTAACAAAATTCCTTACTCAGAATTTCTGGTTCGCAGACTTCACAAGGAAAGTCGAAATTTTCCTCGACTTGGGATTAAAAAATAAACTGGTGACTTGGGACACCAATCAAAATATTCCAAGTGGCGACTTTGAAAAAAATTAAATAAATAATCCTATTTCGAATAATGTCACTTTAATTAGAAAAACTCCCTTATATACTCCTCGGGGATGTACAAAAGGAGGTGTGACATCTGGTCAATATCATTCTGTAATTTCCATGGAGCTTTATACTTCCCCTAATATCATGTTGACAACCAGCATCGAATCCAATTCCAGTATGAAATTAAAATAATTTTGTCACAACACCAAAGAGTCCCCTGAAGTGCATCTTGAACCTCAGAGTAGTTGTTAGTTGAGAATTGAATTGGGGAGGCAAATGCCATGACCAGCTATCTATTTTTTTTCCTAACAATACCACCGTCTCCTGCTTTTTAAACACTCTCCATGTAGCTTCCATCTGTATTCAATTTCCAAGTGTTGCCTTCTGGACTGTTCCATGTAACCATGATACTTATAAGTTTTGGTCTATAGGATTCCACCACTTGGCAAACTTTACTCCACAACCATTCCCAATCTATATTACTCTATTTTTTGCCCATGGATATTTTGACTGGAAAAGAACTTGTTGGTAGATCCTAAATGCTGATAGTGACTTGTTTCCATACTTTTTCCATATCTTGCTTTCCATATCTCCCAACAAACAATGACAGGAGTAATTTGGAGTAAGTATTTATGGACTGGATTTTTGGGTTGTTTGTTCCACCAGTATTATAATATACCTATTATGGTATTTGTGCTTGACTGTAATCCCAGTGGTGATGCAACTGCTCTCCAAATCCTTTTAGCAACTTCAATTGACGCAAAGACATGATTCCTAGTCTCCTCTTCTGGTATCCTGCAACAACAAGAAGAGGAAACCGTATTAATACCAAATTTATGAATTATATTACCCAAAGGTAATCTGTTCTTCAAGATTCTCCAAGTGTTGAAGGAGATTTTGAAAGGTAGATATTTATCCATATTTTTGCTAGCCAGGGTGTATGATCTCTTTTCTTTCCCAAGAGATGATAGGCAGAGGAGCATGTGAAGTTCCTTGTGCATTGAGGGTCCATATTGCGTCGTTAATGTTTTGCTTTCCAACGTGGACCTGAGAGACTTCCTAAATAACCCTGAGAGGGACAATTTATTGTAGAAGATCCCTATTCCAAATTGGTTTTGAAAGTATTCCCTGGTCTTGTTGTTGTCAGGTTTGTATGATAGATTGGCATGTTGCTCGATCAATCTAGATAAAGTCCATTTGTCCCACCAGAACAAACTATTTCTGTTGTTAATCTTCCAATGGATGTTTGTCTCAATCTTTTTCCTAGTCTCCAGAAGGTTTCTCCAAGTGCTAGAGTCAATTGAGTTAATAACTTTAGACAGTGGGTTGGACCAAGGACAATATTTAGCGTTTAAGAACTTAGTCCATAAATTATCTTGGGTTCGGAACCTCCACCATCTTTTGCCGCAAAAGAGTCGCATATATCTTGTAATTTCTTGAAACCAAGACCTCCTTCCTCCCAGGGAAAGCTCATATTGTCCCAAGAGCTCCAGTGATATCTTTTCTTCTCCTCTTTCTCACCCCAGAAATAATTCGACAAATACATTTCTATCTGTCTAATAATGGTCTTTGGTGGGACCATTGCAGCAAAAGAATACAGGGTCTGTGACTGTAGCACATGTTTGATGATGATAGCTCATCTTCCAAAAGAAGGAAGCTTTCCTTGCCAAGCACCAGCTTTGTTAAGGATTTTTGTTGCTAAGTCAGAGAAGTGGCACACTTTCTTCCTTCCTGTGCATATTGGACATCCCAGATAGGTGAATGGGAATTTAGCCTGGTTGAAGCCAGTCCATCTCTTGATCCTTCTGTTAGTTCTTTTGTCTCTGAAGTTCTGAGTTAGGAAAACACTTTGTCTTTGTTGATCTCCTGTCCTGATGCATCTTGATAATCATTCAACACTCCAATTAGTAATTTTATGGATTTCCTATCACCACTACATAGTTTAAGTGTTTAATTTTAAGGCCTTATTACTCGTGGAAAAACCAACGAATTAGTTATTTCCATTGAGCTTGTCAAGAGCTATAGAAAGAACTTCAGCTGCTAAAATAAAAAGTGATGGGGATAGAGGATCTCCCTGTTTTAGTCCTCTTGTTGATTTGAAGAAGCCATATCTTGTGCCATTAATTAGCACTGAGTACCAGTTACCAGCAATGAGCCTGTGTAATAATTCTATGATAGATTCTAAGATGTCTATCCTTCTTAGAACTGATGTGAGGAAATTACAAGATAGCCTGTCATATGATTTGGACATATCAAGTTTCATGACTATGTTCCCTCCCTTATTATCCTTCCTCGTGCCATGTACAATTTCATGTGCCAGAAAAATATTTTCAGTAATTAACCTGCCTTTAACAAACCTGACTGATTGTCAGAGATGAGTTTTGGGAGAATATGAGCCAATATTCTAGCCAAGACTTTAGAAATGATTTTGTTAGAAACATTGCAAAGGCTGATAGGTCTTAGCTGATTTAAGTTGGTAGGGGATGTTGACTTTAGGGATAAGAACAAGGTTGATATGAGTGAAGAATCTTGAAAGATTAGAGCCATAGAAGAAACCTTGGACAAAGTTACAAACTTCCCTTTCGTTGATATCCCATGATGCTTGATAAAATGACAATTGAACCCATCTGAACCTGCAGAGCTATTAGGATCTATTAAGAAAACTGCATTTTTAATCTCTGCATCTTCAGGGACCCCATATAGAGTGTGGTTGTCCTCCTCCATAACTAGTGGTTCCATACAGTCCAGGATAGAGAAATTGTTGTCACTGTGGGAGTGGGAGAAGATGTTACTAAAGTGATTAATGGCCACATCGGAGATTGATTGATTCCCCTCTATCCACCTTCCTTGATTGTTCTTAATTCCGTATATCTGAGATCTTCTTCTTTTTTCTTTGACCACACTATAAAAGTACTTGGAATTGGAATCGCCCTCCTCGGCCCAACTAATTCTAGCCTTTTGTCTGAGGATATCTTCCTTCATCTTAAACCACCTCGTATATTCTGCTTGAGCTTTATGCAAAGCTTGTGTATTGGTGATTGAGCTGTTGGATTCATAAATTTGTTCCAGTTTCATAGTATCCTTCTCCAGTTGCTTGACAGTGGAGAACACATCTCCTATAGTTTCTCTTGACTACTTGCTTAGGCCCTTAGCCATTGCCTTGAGCGTTTGCTGTAGGATCCATTGAGGGTCTCCCTCCACCTTTTTATTCCAGATATCCTCTATCAAGGAGTTGTAATCGCTTTGCTTTGTCCAGAAGTTGAGGAATTTGAAGTATTTAATTGCTTCAGTGTTCTCATTACCAAACTTGAAGGTTATGAGGCTATGGTCTGACCTGTTTTGGCATAGTGATCCACCCTGTTGATCTGATATGTTCCTACCCAATCGTCATTGATCATAACCCTGTCGAGCCTTTTACTGATTCTTTTCCTCTTCCTTCTACCATTGCACCATGTATATGGATTGCCCATATAGCCTAAGTCGAACATACCACAATCATCCATACAAGTAATGAATACTTTTGCTTAGAGTATGAGGGATACCACCCTTTTTCTCATCGGCCTTAAGGATAGAGTTAAAGTCACCAAGAATAATCCAGGGACTATTAATTCTATTGCTAATGGCTCTGAGTTTATTCCACAAGTGCTTTCTTTTAGAAGTTTTTGATCTTGCATATATTACATTAATCCAAAAGGATTTTCCTTCATTGTGCATTTAGAGAGTGAGTTGTTGTTTGCTGTTTTCAATAACCGAGCAGTCCAAGCGGTCTCTCCAAAAGCACCAAATCTTATATTCTTGTTTGAAGCAGCTTTGTCAAATCCCAGAAATCTTCTATAATCCTCTATTTGGTCAGAGTTAAGGAAAGGTTCTTGTAACACGATCATATCCACTTTATGAAGTCTGACTAGTTTATCCAACCTTAGAGTAGCTCCTTTAGATATCATTCCCCTGATGTTAATCATTAAAACAATTTGGGGATTTGAGGAGTAACTTCTTTTTGAATGGTTTTGGAAGGCTTGGATTGCCCTCCTTTACCTTTGTGATCATTTGAATGCATTAGTAAGAGTAACGAAATATTTGAGAGGTACCATGAACTATGGTATCAAATATAGTGAATCTTCCACTATATTAGAAGGATACAGTGATGCTAACTGGATCTCTGATTCAGATGAGGCAAAATCAACTAGTGGTTATGTATTCATCCTTGGTAGGGGTGTTGTGGCATGAAAATCAGCTGAACAAACAATAATAGCTAGATCTACCATGGAATCTGAGTTTGTGGCATTGAAATTGGCTGGGAATGAGATCGAGTGGTTAAAGAACCTTTTGTCAAGTATTCCACTAGGAGTAAAATCGACACTTCCTGTGTCGATGCATTGTGATTTCCAAGTTGAAATAGCCATTGCTAAAAATAAATCCTTCAATAGAAAGAGTAGACACATTCGATTAAGACATAATGTGATAAAGCATCTGCTGAGAAATGGAATTATTCATTGATTATGTGAAGTTAGAAATGAATTTGGTCGATCCTCTAACTAAACCTTTGGGAAGAAAATTAATATCTGAAACATCGAGGGGTATGGACTATTGTCAATTTGAGTTATATCAGCAATGATGAAAATCCAACCTATGTGATTGGAGATCTCATGAAGTAAGTGAAAGATTATGAGAATATTTTCCTTGAATCTCTTGTGTACACCACCTCGCGTATATATATACATTAACATCTTGGCTAGAGATTGAGATAGAGAATACAGTAGAGTAATTATACAAAAATACTAACTGATAGCTATCCTAGCCTAACCATTATCTGTAAAACTCTTGGAAGAGTTCTTGGTTGCGTGGGACACTATATTTAACACACCCCCGCAGTTGAAGCGGGAGGTTTACGGACGTTGAGAGTGTCTCGGAAATCTTCAAACAATACTAGCGGAAGACCTTTGTTAATGATGTCCGCTATTTGATAACGGGATAGCACATGAAATACACAGACTTGACCGCGTGCAACCTTCTCCCGAACAAAATGGATATCCATTTCTATATGTGTTTGTGCGTTGATGTTGAACTGGATTACCTGATAAATAAATAGCACTTACATTGTCGCAGTAAACAAGAGTAGCCTTTTTAATCGGACAATGCAACTCTAAAAGAAGGTTCCGAATCCAACATGATTCGGAGACAACATCTGCCACCCCTCGATACTCTGCCTCGGCACTAGAACGAGACAATGTGGGTTGACGTTTGGATGACCAAGAGACCAAATTGTCACCCAAAAATACACAATAACTAGATGTAGACCGCCGCGTGTCAGGGCAACCTCCCCAATCTGCATCAATATAAGAGACCAGAGTAGAAAACGAAGACAGGTATAAGTGTAGCCCGTAATCCAACGTACCCTGAACATACCGAATAACACGTTTGAGAGCAGACATATGATCAACTCTAGGATCATGCATATGGAGGAAAACCTGTTGGACGGCATAGGAGATATCTAGCCTTGTAAATGTGAGATACTGCAGAGCCCCTGCTAGACTCCGATAAAGGGTGATATCATCAAATTTGGCACTCGATGTAGCACTAACCTTTGACTTGGTGTCAACCGGAATAGGGGATGATTTACAAGTAGACATCCCTGCACGCTCAATTATCTCCTCGGCATACTTGCGTTGTGAAAGAAACATACCCCCTTATGGCGGGTCACAGCAATACCCAGAAAATAATTCAGAGGACCAAGATCTTTCATAGCAAACTCAGAACTAAAAAGATCCGTGATTGAACACCGGAGAGCATCAGAAGAAGCAGTGAGAATAATATCATCAACATATAGTAAATTGTAAGCCATATCGGACCCCTTGCTGTAAATAAACAAAGAATTATAACACCTGTTATTAGTGAACCCAATAGATAACACATAATCCGGAAAACGTTTATACCAAGCTCGAGGTGCCTGCTTAAGTCCATACAATGACTTACGCAGGAGACATACAAAATCAGGATGATCACGATCCCTGTAACCCAATGGTTGGTGCATATAGACTGATTCTTGAAGCTCACCATGAAGGAAGCCATTTTTGACATCCAATTGATGAATTGGCCATGCCTTTGAGAAAGAAATACTAGAACCGTTCGGATCATAGCCGGTTTCACCACCGGATTAAATATCTCACCACAATCAATGCCAACCTGTTGTGTCTTTCCATTACCTACAAGACGGGCTTTATGCCTCTCAAACACACCATTAGACTTGAGTTTATGAGAAAAAATCCACATGGACCGAATAACATTAACATCAGGCGGACGGGACACCAATTCCCACGTCTTATTTTTAATAAGAGCATTGTATTCATCATCCATGGCCATTTTCCAATTCAAATCCCGAAGGGTCGCGATCGGATTACGAGGTAAGGGAGATCTCATAACCGCGGAGTGAAGGGAATATTTCAGATTGGGTTTAGATATCTCATTTTGACTACGGGTCACTACTCTGGGCTGCTGGAGAGGAATTGGAAGAGGGGCAGCGGGAGGATCCGGCCTTGGGCCAGAAGGAAGAGGTGGCCCAGGATGCTGAGAGACACGCTGTGGGGGAAGGATCGAGGAGCTGGGCTGGGCCGTTTGGGTAGTGGGAGAAGCAGGTTGCACTTGCTGAGATGGAGAATTTGTGGGCTGGGCTGATTGGGAGGAAGTAGAGGGCGCTAGACCAGATTGTTGGATATGATGAATCACGTAAGGAGACACGCCATCATCAAGAAAATCATAAGAGTGGGAATTTGGGTGATGTAACTTAGAAAAAGGAAAAACATTCTCATTAAACAAGACATGGCGACAAACAATGATTTTATTCGACGACAAATCATAACATTTATAGCCACGATGGTTAGTAGGGAACCCCAAAAAAACACAAGGGGTAGACCTTGGTTGCAACTTAGTGATAGTTGTAGACGGAAGTAGGGGGTAACACAAACAACCAAAAACCCGTAAATGAGAATAGGAAGGAATCATTTTGTAAAGAACCTCAAGAGGAGATTTATTTCCCAACAATTTACTCGGAAGAATATTAACAAGATAGGTGGCCATTTGCAATGCATGATGCCAAAAAGAAGTGGGTAGAGAGGCATGAGCAAGAAGAGTACGGATGATATTATTTATAGTTCGTATTTTCCTTTCGGCTTTGCCATTTTGAGGCGAAGTATTGGGACACGAAAGATGGAAAGACATGCCATGAGTTTTACAAAAATCCCAAAACAGACTATTATCAAACTCTCGCTCATTATACATTGCACATTCTTGATATTACGCTCAAAGTGAGTGACAATATGGGCCTTAAAGGCCAAGAAAGTGTCACACACATCCGATTTCCATGCCAAAGGAAATGTCCATAAATAATTAGAAAAATCATCCAACAATAAAATATAATATCGATGTCCCGAAGAGCTCAAAGTAGGGGAAGACCAAAGATCACTATGAATAATATCAAAAGGCATAGTAGTACTTGAAGTAGATGGAATAAAAGGCAATTTAATATGTTTTTCAAGTACACAAGAACCACAAATGCGAGAATAGGAAAGTTTAGTACAATCAATGCTTTTATTATGCCTAAGAACATCTAAGATAAGAGCACCCAGATGACCCAACCGATCATGCCATAGCTTAGGAGAGATGACAGCAAAAATAGATGAAGTAGCTTGATTGTTAAGAGAAGAGGTAATGGGATAAAGATCCCCCCGACTATCACACCGCATTATGGGCATCCCCGTCAGAAAATTCTTCACAGAAAAACCAAAAGGATCAAACTCAACTGACATAGAATTATCAGTAGTAAGTTTTCGAACAGAAATGAGATTTTTTATGAGTTTTGGAGCATGAAAAACATTGTTTAGAGAAAGGGGAGGACTTGTGGAAGATAAAGTAGTGTGAGCATAGCCAAGAATCGAAATAGTATGACCATTACCAACAATAATACCAGTATTAGGATGATTGCTCAAATTAAAATAAGACGAGAGAGTACCTATAGAGGATGTCATATGAGATGTAGCACCGGTGTCCATATACCACGAAGGATCGGGTTGATTGAGAGACATGGTGTGCATAGCCAACTCAATGTCCGTTGGTGCATAGGTAGGTGGCTGCCCAAACGAAGAAGTTGCATAGGCTTGTTGTTGGTATTGAGGTCTTGAGCCCAAAAGACTTGGCTGTCTTTGTTGGGCAGGAGGGTTGGCCCAACCTTGAGTTGGGAAAGGACAAGGTGGGACGGGCATCCAACCCCAACCATGGAATTGACCCTGCTGCCAATAAGGGACTTGCTGTCCACCAGAGGGCTACTGCTACCCGCCGTTACTACGGCTACCCCCACCGCCGGTGTGTCCCCGACCTCGACCTCCACCACCGGAGTTAATGCCATTAACATTGCCTGAATATCTCCGGCCACCGTTCTTGCCTTTTTGTTGCTTTGGACCCCTCGAATGACCCGTAGGCTCAGAAGTCACCTGAGTATCATCGCCTGACGCGGCTATCATCGCTAATGCGGAGCCCTATACTGCTTCCTTGGCCATCCCCGCTTCTTCTAACGTAAGCATGGACCTAGCCTGATAGAAAGGAGGAAGCGGGTTGCTTTGACGGATCAACGTACCCACACCACGGTATGGTTTTGTAAGGCCCCCAACCAATTGTAAAACCATTCTGCTGTCTGAAACCGGTGCTCCAACATTCTTGAGTTGATCGGCGAGGGATTTAAGACGCTGACAATATGCCGAAACATTTGGGAAATCTTCCAAAGAAGTGGTGGAGAACTCCTGCTCAAGAGTCACAGCCCGGGAATGTTGATTATCTTGAAATATATCACGCAATCTATTCCAAGCTTCCATGGCTGCGGCATCGGGTTCGATAATGGTGTGCAAGAGGTAATTTGATATGGTAGCATATATCCACGATAGAACCGTGGTATCAAGGGTCAGCCATAGTTCCTTTTCTTCCTCGGTAGTAGGAACTTTCTCCATGCCTGTAGCAGGGGGAATGATATGCTGAAGGACCCGGTGTGATCGTGCATGAATCTTGAATAATTCCGCCCACGTAGAGTACTGGACATTTTCCATCTCAAGAGTAATGGAAATATGGTTTTTGATATTGGAGACGGCAAGAGCCGGATGAAATGAGGTCTTCGAACCCGACATGGAGATTGCCGAGAAGAATGAGTAAGAGACAGGGAAGAAGATGAACAGAAACCTAACAATGGTGAGGTGGAATACCAAGGATAGCAATGGAAGAGAGGAAATCGTGCCCTAGGCAACTGATACCATGAAAGATTATGGGAATATTTTCCTTGAATCTCTTGTGTACACCACCTCACGTATATATATACATTGACATCTTGGCTAGAGATTGAGATAGAGATTACAGTAGAGTAATTATACGAGAATACTAACTAATAGCTATCCTAGCCTAACCATTATCTGTAAAACTCTTGGAAGAGTTCTTGGTTGTGTGGGACACTATATTTAACAGTAGGTTCATATGGGTAATAACTAGTCATTAGTTGTTTAAATATGCACTATTAAATTATGTCACTTCCTATGGTGTGTGTATATAGTGCTAGACTGCAAGGAATGAGAGGCTGAGTTATTAAACTCTTAATCCGATAATCTATATCCTTTTATATGTAGTGTATTGCGTTGCAGAATACACTTGATGGATGGACCTATATGAGTGTGGAGTGGGGCCGCTCCTATGAAATTTATGGCAAAAAATTTCTAGAGCACGCATGAAAATCAAGCGCGCGGATGGCCTATTAGCAAAACTGCGACAAACAACAAAGTGTACGCAGGTATAATGTGATAGATAAGACACTAAACTTATAAAAGAATTTTTGATTCATAGAAATTCTAAACTTCACCAATTGTTCTGCAAGTTTAATATTATTTTATCTAGGTCTGGTTCATAGTCCAAGAGACACCAGATTCCACGCATTATGCTCATTTGTGAAAACCCAGCAAATTCTTTTTTCACTATTTTTTTAATATTCTTTTTGAGATATGTGGGGGTTGATAGGAAAATCATTTTGATATCTCAAAAAGAAATATTCCAAAACTATGTCTACATTTTCTTACTATGATATTAATGAACCTTTATTATAATAATTATTTTAAATATATTCGTAACAGAAAATTAGTTTACTTTTAAATTCAATTGGAACAAAATAAATCTAACAATTAAATGCTCATTAGTGGGGATTCAAACGTTAGTATTGAAAAGTCAATAGACCAATCTTAATGGCTAATATTTAACGTATTGTAACTTGGAAAAGCCTTTATGGCTTGGCTTGGACGTTTCTGATCAGATAGTCTATTTTCTTTTACACTATATATACCTCACTGTTTTCATCTTGGAAGAAGGTGAAAAAGTAAGAACTTTTCTTCTACTGTGTTGGGTTGTTTTTGTTAATTTTTATTGTTTTTCTCCTAGTTTATATTAAAAGAGTTTGTTGAATTTGAAAAAATACGCTTAATTTTATTTATCACGATGTGTGTAATATTCTTAAACATAATATCCTTAACACGCCTCAAGTTAAATCTTATTATCCGTAATCTAATATTTTTACTAACATCTACTACTTGTGAGCCAAACGATGTTCAACCGAAATGTTCTTGTGTAGCTGAAATTATTTCTGTATTTGTTTTCTTGCTTTTGCTTCTCTATCAGTGGTAGAGGTGGATTCAGGATTTAAATTTAATGCGCTCAAGTTTTAAGATTTTTAACATTACATCTGTTAAATTTATGAGTTCAAATCTAATATTTTCTAAAATTTTAGTAGGTTTTTATATATAAATTCATATTCCATATTATGGGTTCAGTTAAACTCGTAGCCAAAAGGCTATATCCGCCCCTGATTAGTGGTGTTGACCTTGCTAATGAACATTTATTTATCGAATACTTTTTATTATCTATTGATAGATGGGGTAACGATGAGGAAAATTACATGATATATAGAGAATTCGTTTATAAAGAATTATATATATATATTTACGCTCAAATTCCACCTTAATAAACAGTGTAAGCGGTCGGTGTTAAATATAATAACCCAACAAAGTTGGGGTCGAATCCCACAGGGAATAGGTGTGAAACGTTTACTTGATTAGCGTATAACTCAACTACAGTCGTAATTCTATCAGGTAATCGTAACAGAAATATAAATTGAATTGAAGTTTAAATAAAGACTAATTGCAGTATTATGAATATGAATAATATGATTAAAGAAATCAAGGTTGTGTCCCTCTTAATGAAGTATAATGCTATCGATGTCAATAGGATATATTTCCAACGGAAGAATCTTTTGATATGCAATTGATGTCTAATTGATTACCCAATATTTTTCAATAGTTGGGTAATATTTCCTCTTTATGATTTTCCCAAATACAAAAGAGTTGTGATTAAGAACAATCAATTTATGCCAAATTAAAACCTACTTATTCCTAAGCGACTATATATATATATATATATATAATTTTCGACAATATGAAAACTGATAAACTAGTCTTCTTCTTTTTTAGATCTAATTCCAAATTGAATAATTCGGATAACATGGGCTGTGTTCGACTATGTGATAAAACGTAAAAATAGCACGGGCTAGCCAGTTATCGGACTAGTAATTGAAAAATAGTCAGCATTTATAAAATTATTGAAAATAGCCACTAATTTGTTGCAACACAGAAAGTTCCAGCATAATATACTGGAGGTTGGTGCACCTATGTATGAACTTCCAGCATATTATGCTGAAACTACAGCACAGGAAAGTTCCAGCATAATACACTGGAGATTGGGGTACTTGTGTATGAACTTCTAGCATATTATGCTGAACAAGCATAATATGTTGGAACTCCAGTATATTATGCTGGAAGTTCACATGTAAAAAATTCAAACTTCAGTATATTATGCTGGAATATTTCGGATTTTAAACAGTGTTTTCGTTCAGATTTATCTTTACATGAAAAGTGGCTAAATTTCTATTACTTTTGAAACTATAGCTATTTTTCAATTACTACTTATAAATCTGATTATTTTTTAATTTCACCTGATAAAACTAAACTTTTCTTTTGCTTGACTAGGAAAAGTTCTATCAAATCCAATGTCCTTGCCATTCCAAACAATTTTATTTTAATTGTTGCTAGCTTACTATAGATTTGTCAAATCGATTGGTGCATTATTCTGCATAACAAAGTAGTACTATTTTCTATGACAAACTATTGCAAGACATGATCAGGGGCTATAATTTTGTTCCAACGACTAAGTTCCATATGTTCTTTAGCACGTTATTAGGTACCACCAAATCAATCAAGCCTGGATAGCTAAAGGTAGACTGATCTATCTAAGTTTCCATATTACAAAATATTCAATGTAAAATTAATGTAGACTATTTCAAGTATGTATCACATTTTTAAGAGCCTTGTTCAACGGAAATTTACAAACTTTACATTTTTTTTATTTTATTTAACAGATAACAAAATAAGATGAATATTGATATTTGTGTTGCTGGGAGTTAGTAGATACCCAATGTGACTAGATACCACCATTTTATAAGAAAAAATATCTATTCTATTTGTGTTGACTTTTGGGAGGGAGGGGGGGG